>JBAMHZ010442083.1:0-10068 GCA_037177395.1 Alpinia galanga | reverse complement strand
CCTTTTACTTTACCTGAATTCATCTTTTTATATCATCTCCGAGATTTTTTTTATTTTTCCATCATGCATCCCACTGATGCTTTTTGATAGGCGGTTAGAAGATAACTTCTTTAAGGAATTTTCATATGGCAGGTTAAGTGGATAGGAATCATTATCTGAGAAGACTGTTGAGGGACCAGATATGTAGAAAGGTCTTCTCTATATCCCTAGGCCTTAGGTCTTCATACTCCTAACTTTTCCCTTGAGAGTTACTTAGATGTTTTGTTCTTTTCGATTCATTTCGCTCTCGATTTAGATGACTTAAGTATTATATTCTTTCCAGACCGTGATATAATATAGTGGATGAGCTCTATTTTTGTCACGATTTCTTTGGATCCTTTAGACTGAATTATATCCATATCAAGCTTTGGTGCACCCCTGTGTGACACTAGTCGCCTATAGATAAGAGTGCGAGGAGACTGAAGAGGGAAGTTATAGAATCCTTTAACAGCATGAACACGCTCAAAAGCCTCCCAGCATAATAATATTATTATTATTATTTTAGTAATTTAGGTATTTGAACTTTCCTCGACTAATCTTTTAAGTAAATGATCTTTTGAGCGTGCACAATTCATGTACATTTAAATATCGATCTCTAGAAATGAACAATTTTCCTCGGTTAACGTGACAATTTCTTTTTTTTTTTCTAGAAATGAGCAACATTATATATTTTTTCAGAGATCGTGTGCAGTAGACAGGTTTAAATTGAGAGAGGGGTTGAACTTGAGCCCAATAACCACATCATTAACAGATTTTCGGCCCAATTAGAATTGAGCCCAGCTCGTTTTATTACCTCTTTTTACCTTTTTTTCTTTTCTTTTTTTTCTCTCTCCCTTCTCTTTTCGTGGCCGATTTAAATTTCAAAAACGGCAGTCCCCAAAAGGTTGCCCAGCTCCTCTATGGTTTGGGATCAATAGATCACTCGATCGATCTCCCATTCCCCCTCTCGATTCAAGTTCATGTCGTCTGGAGAAGGGCTTTTGGGTCTCCTCGATGGTATTCTAGGGCGAGTCGGCTGTTTCTTCGGATGCATTCGGTCCAGAAATAATGGCGAAGAAACGAAGAATCGCAAGGTATGGGAGTTCCGATCTCGAGTATAATCGGTGTGTTTATCTTCTTCTTTATTTTATGCACCAATCAATTCGTCAAAATGTTATTTGGTGGATAAATCAGGAGCCTTTGGTGTCAAAATGGCAGCTTGGATCCTTTTTCATCAACGAAGGTGCGACCGTTGATCGAATCAAATGTTGCATCGGATTTAAACTCACAGAGCTTCTTACTTCCTCTTTACTGATTTTTTTTTGGAGAATTTCTCCCAATTTGTAGTGGCTGATTCTCTACCTGATGGAGCAGTTTGTCCAATTGCAAGCGACACCTTTGCAACTGATAGCTTATACAAGGAACTCAAGCGGGAGGTATACCTGGAGTTTTTCTAGTTTGCTTCTGCTATGTATATTTTAAATCAGTTGTTCATGAAGCGTATCCACTGTATATGAGTGATTGAATGTCATTGATGAAGTAAAATTCTAATTCCATGTCACGTCTACATGTAATAATTGAAAATTATACAGGTTGAGATTCTGAAAGCTTGTGGTGCTCTCTTTCAAACTCCTGTAGAAATTCGAAAAGCGTCAGGGAAAGTAACATTGCAAGATCCTGATAATCTTGAAGGCATATCTTCCAGTCACATTTCAAGGTTTTCTGGTATTTCTAAGAAGATTCTGTGGGATGAAAAGTATGAAATTTCGAGTATCCCACTACAGGTGCAAAAGAATGATGGTATTTCACATGAAAGGTAACTTTGGGTCCAGTTGAATGAATACTACATTACTGGTCGTACTTGGACAAATATTTTACTTTATTCATAATTGGTTTGTACAGTAATTGCCTATTGGACGATCAACAGAGCCCGCAGCACAATGACAGTCTTTTACCATTAGTTAATTCAAGAAGCTCAGTGCTTCTTGAAGGTGTACATGAATCTTCTACCGAATTGGTGGAAACTCATACTCCTGATACTTCTCCCTCTAAACATGAATCTCAACTCCAGTTATTTTCGTCTAAAGTTTCTCCTTTTGCAACTCCATTTAGAGTGACTGATGACATGGAGACACCAGCAACTATTTACCCATCCAATCTGGAGCACATTAGAACTGGGAAGGGTCCCAGGATTAGGAATCAGTATGTGTATCCAGTTCCCAATGTGGAAAATCATTCACAGCGGAAAGTCTTGAATGAAGATTCCCCTGAACCATTTCAATCACATTACAGTTTCAATCCTGATGCAGGAGAGGAGGAACAACAAATGTCTGCATCAGCGCCTGAGGGTTCCGAATTTTCTCTTGGAACCAGATTCTCTTCTCCAAGAAGCGAAAAAGAGAAAGACAAGGTAGTCTACACAGATAAATTTACTGCTGGGAAGATATTGAGCAGATCAGAAACACCTTCCAGTAACACAGATATCAAACTAGTTAGCCCACAATACTCAGAAGTAGTGCCTAGCTTATATCAATGGTTGAAACCCCCAATCACAAAGGATGACTTGCCCAATAAAAAATCTCCCTCAGTAAAGAGTTCTGATGATGACAGGCCTATTCTGGGCATGGTAACTGCACATTGGAAAGATGACGGGCCTGAACATATATTGTATAAAGGGTGGGATGGAAATGGTATTCCAAACTTGACAAATAAGTACAAGGAGGTAATGTTAATGACTTCAGTTTACAACTCTCTCTCAGAGTTTGTTGATTATTTTCCTTTTGTTTCTGAGGATCTTTCCATGTTTCAGGATCAAAGAGTCAGCTGGCATTCAACACCATTTGAAGAGAGACTAGAGAAGGCATTGTCTGATGAAAGCTTCGTATCAGAAAGGTCTTATACTGTTGGTTATAGCACTATACCTATGGTGCTTATGTTTCATACATCAGGGGCTGTGCAATAGCTTGTTTAGTTTTCAAAGAATAACTCATTCAGTCATCCATTGTTTCACTTGTCTCACTGTTACTGCATCCTATCAAAAGCCTTCAGGATTGCTAAAACTCTTCATCCAATCATTTTTTTCCCAATATGATCCTTCAGTGAACTATAATTTTTATCAGTGGTTTTAAAAATGGCTGCTAGTCGTTCTGCCCACCTAGGCAGATTATGAAGATGACAATATAGCGGCTGCATATGGCCATACATACTACATGCACGATTAAAAAGAATTTGGTTGAGTTGATTCAATTTATACATAATCAAATTAAAACCACAAGTTACCTTGTCTGGGTATATACAACTTCTCATGCTTGGTCACCTACATATATATAAGTGTTATTATGTTATCTTGCAATTCAACAGAATACATCAAACTTATTCAAATGCATTGTAAATAATCTTCTTGTAAGCAGCAACAGGAACAATTTTTCTTTAATTTCTCCAATAATTCTTTTTGGAAAAACTTGATCGCATTGTTAATTCCCTATATTTTTTATGCTGCTGCTGATTGATTACTTAATACTAGGAAACACATTTATGGAAAGACAATGGAGTTGGGTGATGAAGATGATCTGAGTGACACGGCAGCATTCTAAAACATACCCTGAAGGTTAATTTTTCTCACTTGGTGAAGGTAATAGCTAACTAAATTAGTGAAAACTTTGAAGGTTGTTCTCAAAAGTCATGCATTATCATAAAATAGGGATATACTTCCATATATATTATCAAAAAAATATAAATGAAAAAAACTCTAGTCAAATTTTGAACGTTGAATTTGCTTTTCGTCGCCATTTTTTTTTTAATCTTATGCTTTTGCTTACATCTGACTATTGATTTCATTACCAACGTTGGGTTATGGTAGTTGTTTGGATAAACAAAACAATACCTGCAGAAATGAGATTGTAGAGGATCATCGAGACAATACTATCCTTATATCTTAATGATCAAGTACTAACTGCAAGGGAGCATCAATGTTATTGCTTATATTTCTTATATATGTTGCTAAGGTGACATTATGCATTAATATACATGTTAAACATACTCTTGCTCACTTTAATACATTTGCACACTACCTTTTTTGAATCAGTAGAACATTGAACATGGCCGGTTAGGCAAGAAACATGACCCCTTTAAACATTTATTCTTTTTAATTTTGTTTTCATTTTAGCTGATTATTTTTTTTTCATATAAATTGTGTTCCATGACCGATTTATATTCATGAAGCAGTCATTGTACATAAAGGACTGTCACATTCAACTTATAGACTTTGGCTTGCTGGGGAAAATAAGGACTGTGAGGGTATTTTGGTAAGAGTGCTATGACTAGACTTTTTTTAGAAAAGGAAAAAGTCTTTTTAGAGTGGAAAATCCAAAAAAAAAAAAAAAACAGAAGAATGGGTAACACCATTCTACTGTCACGTCACCATCCAATTACTTTATAATAATTTAATTATCTTTTCCATCTTCTAGAATTGCAATGTTCTCCGATCAACTAGAAATTGTAATTTTAAGATAGAGCTTTGATTTTCATATTTGTTCCAGTCAACTTGTGGAAACCAACTTTTTTTTCTCCACAATGTAATATTAGGACTTACTTTATTACTTTGCATGACCATATAATGACACAAGCAGCATCCTGATGGGTAAAATATTAGGAAAATTTTCAAAATTTGATATTAGAAAGCAAGAAATTACTTCTAGTTTACCACTGATGATAAGTTTATTTGAATATACTTGTATGTCAAATGGTAAATTTGTGAACTTGGTCTAACTGCTGATGACCTGCCTGGTCTGGTACTCCATGATCTGAGCTATGCTCGATGCGATCCAAATGTATATGGGTTCGGTCGGACTGCAACCTAAATCAGATTGTGCTCTTGATATAGCTGTGGCCCAATCTGACCCTTTATTTTATTTTATTTTTATAATGATATTAATATTAGTCATTAATTGTGTGCACTATCAAGTTTTTTACCAATCTTGCATCAATGATTAACCCAATGGAAAAGCTTGTATGACAATTCTAAGAGATGATAAGAATAAAAAGAATTGTATATGATAATTAAAGCACTTGATTGTTCTCATTCAAACATAAGAGATGGATATGAACAGGGGATTTAGATTGAATGAAGGAGCTTTTGAAAAAACAAAAACTTAAATAGTTAAAATTAGATTATCATAATTACCTTATGGACAATGTTCTAGATATCTTGGATACTTTGTTTATAATAAAAATACTACACGAGAGATCTGTAATTGAAAAGCGAGGTTAAAAATTTTAATGCTTTTGGATGGTTATACCTGCAAAACAGTCTTCCTCTGTAGTTTTTTTTTTTGTTTTGTTTTTGTGGGTATCATGTGTCTCTTTATATATGAATATGTTATATCTTCTAATAGAAATTAACACAAAAAGCACATATATTTGCAACATAGCTGAACAATTAAAAAAAAAATATATAGGTAAAAAAAGAACAATTAAATTGGTTCATTACATCTCAAAATATATACGCCATCATGTGTGTTAATTAGAAAAATCTTCCACGGTTAATAGTATTCTCTTTAGAGTATAGTATATATTGTCCGAAGATTGCACATACATATATAAATCCAAAAAGAAGAACAATTATTGGCAACTATATACAATAAGAGGTGACATTTTGATCGGTCAAGAACTCCACGATCCTTCCGAGTTCATCCCAATTTCCTTCTTTCAAGTCATAGTTATTCACGTTAGGGTTTATCTCTACCTTAGATTGAGGTGCTACAATGTGGGTTTTCGTCGAAGAGTTCCACTGCCTTGGGCTTGCATTTACTTGGCGGTGGTCATTCTCTTCGCAGTCATCTTGTTCAACGTCGCCTTTCACTGGATCTCCATGGGAATAGCTCGAAGGGATTAGGTGATTGTATTCATTTTGACTCATCCATTTGAAGCCACAGCTAGTTTTCGAACCAGAGTCCGGAGAGACAGATTTGATGTCGTTCATCACTCTCCAATTGTTTCTTTTATAAGTCACATTCCTCTTGAAAATCCTACATATCGTCCAAACCTCCTGCATCGAGTCGTAAACACAAGTTTGTTAAGTTTGTGTATATATATATATATATCATTGCACATGTAGAAGAGGAGATTGTTATGTAAATTTTTTGAAAAAAGAAAAAGAAAAAGGAAGACATTCATCTTACCGCTTCTTGCACGGTAACATCAGTCCTAATGTCCGTCGAAGGATGACGGAATTCATGCATCATCCAGTCAGTCTTGGTTCCTTTACCCGCGCTTCCCTTGTAGTAAACGAGAGACTTCTTTAGACCGATACAATCATCGGCATTGCTCGATAAATATATCGGTCTATCGATACCGGTGGCCTTCCAGAACCCAGATCCAGTGACCCTGTTAGGCCTTATGCTGTTCCTATATTTTCTGCCCCTCAAGCAAAAGAAATACCATTCTTTTTCTCCGGCAGATGCAAATTCTAGAAGGTCGATTATTGCCGTGTCAATAGTGAAATATATTATTATTTTTCTTCCTTTTTATAAAAATATTACTTAATCACTTTGGAAAGCGTGGTATATTTTATGACTTGTATTTTTCTTGTAATTTTTTTTTTATTATTACTAAATTGTTAATATACGAGCTTAATTCCAACACAATAACATAAGTAGTTTTTTGAAGAGCGAGAAAATCGTATAGAAATATGTATATAAAATATGCATAAATATGTTCAGTAACACCCTTAAATTTAAAGAATAATTTTAAAGTTTCTTAAATAATATGAAATATTAAGAAAGAAGAAAAAGGCGAAGAAGTAAAATTTAAAGGGATAAAGTGCAGCTTAGTTACTCGGAAGATCCCACGGATCATGCTTGTAGATATTTATCTCCTTGATGATCTCTATGCTCAATTTCTTCTTCTCCACCTTCCTCCGCAAGTAAAACCCTACTAGCTCCTCGTCGGTGGGATGAAACCGGAATCCCGGGAGAACCATATCTTTTTCTCGATCCATCTCTTGCAATTCTATTTCTTCTTTCTTGATTTCTTCCTCTTCTTCCATGATCGACCACCTCCCTTTTCTACCTCTCAATGCACTTTTATCACATTAAACACATTCATTCTCTTGCCTACGGATTTGAATGGGAAGGCACGAGGAAGGCAGACTTGGAACACATATTGCCATTAATGGTGGCCACTTCTACTTAATGGTTAACCTAACGTCAAGTCTTCAACTTTGACTTCTCCCTCCCTTATATTTCTTCCTCGTTGACTTATCCCACCGCGGTGAAAGCCTCTCTGCCTAATTTTTAATCCAATCCAATGAATTGTTTCATCAATCTAAAACTACTGTTTGAGATTGATGTCAATTAGCTAAAGAGATTCTTTACGCTCCAAGAGTTGGATATCTGATGTCAATTAGAAAAAATTGTTTGTAGAACTTTGATTTAACTTTAACCTTGTGATATTATTGTTTTTGCCCATTAATTTCTAGTGGGGTATTTTCCCTTATAAGGTCTTGTTCAAGGATCTTAATCGTCTATTAGGGAATAAGTTATGAGGCACACATTAACCGACTCCCTTAAAATTTACATAAAAAATTCATCCTTTGTGTTTTTTTTTAATTTATTTAGATATTTATGAGGAATATGACATATAGGATGATTCATGAATAAATATAAAATATATAGAGGAATGAGCGTTTAAAAAGTCATTTTATATTGCATGGTAGGCCACTTGAAGAAATTTTTATATCCCTATTTTTTTTCCTCGCGACATGTGGAATAATATTTTATTTGTTTTGACGTGGAGATGTATGCACTAGAAGGAATTGCTTTAAAAAAAAATCGAAATTTAAAAATAAAAAAATTCACTTGTTTGAGGTGTAACAAAGAATTTGCCCACGAGAAATGATGGAGAATTTAGTAGCAACTAGAAGCTCTCCGTCCTTTTCCATTAATTAACCCTGGAAGGGTTAAGTTAAACACCATACCGTTGACCAAAATCTAGAAACCATACTAAACTAACTATTCGATTAATAGTTGTCTTGCACTGACATAGCCAATTGATAGTTTGTAATAGTCCATCTTCGATGGAATTGTTTTTTATTTTTTTATTTTTTTACGAAGATATAAATCTTTTCAATTGGGAGGCTATTTTTTTCCAAGTGTTATTGGATCAATCTGAAAAGATATTTGGGGTGAATGTTATCATCTTTTACAATAATAATTTAATTAAATTTTCATATTTATGATCTAGTTTTGACGATGCAAAGATACTCTCTCTCTCTCTCTTTTTAAGATTTGAATCGATTTTTTAAAATTTTATATAAATATTTTACTGTAATGATATAGTTTTGTGGAAAAAAAGGTGCGCTCTGTTTTATTATTAAATTATTTTTTTTATAATTAATAATTGTTTATGATTTTTTTTTCAAACTTGAAATATAAGTTGAATTGTGAATCACTTGTAATATAATCTAATGAATAAATTAGATCAATTTGCCTTTTTTTTTCTAATACTAATTTACGGGATTAAAAATTTTAAATTAATGTAAAATTAAATTATGTGTTGCCCTTCTTCATGTTCGCACCGTTGGATTCTGGTTGATTCACAATTGAAGTTTGACTGTGGTTCAATTAAAACACGAATTTCGACTGCGATCCAATCAGAATCCGACCAATTTTAGCCGCTAGTAGCTGCAGCATTGGTGGCTATGATTCTATCGCAATCGGATGACATCGACGTAGAGGTTAAGCTATAGTATCATTATCGTCGACCTCAAAAAAATTGAGCACCAAATAACAATTAACTATGGCATTGCATATAGGCGCGCACGCGTAGGTCACGCAAGGAAAAACTTCTCTTGCATATGAGCCTATATTTTAAGCCCATGTTTATAGGAGAGATATTAGTGGAAGAAATTGAGGTATTTGATTTTCTATATATAAATTATCCCATAAATTAATTTATTACACATGTAAATTGATCTGTGAATTAGTTTACGAAATTAGAATTCTAAATTTACTTGCACAGAAAGTAAAGATTAATTTTTAGGTGCTATAAGTCTTTTTAGAGTATATGTCTTTTTGTTGTGTTAGTTTTTAATTAGATACAAAGTATTTTTTATAATTTATTTTTTTTTATTACCTATGAAACTGATTAGCGGGAGCACTGAATACAAATAAATTGACTTTTTCATAGAAATTCTAAATTTATAAAACGCAGAGGCCAGAGTAATTCTTATTAATCGTTTTAAGTTAATTTATTGGATCTTTCAAAGCCCTTAAACAATTCCATTGTCGTCTAGTTCGGTTACGATACCCGGGTTCAAATTCCGGGAATGGAAACTGTATTTTTATTTGCTATTAGATTTATAAATTTATTGCTTTTAATATAAAAAAATATTATCCTTCTTTTTTTTTCTTTCGGACTAACAGTTGTTCTCAAGGCTTTTAGTTAATAATTTATTTACCAAAATTATTTTTCATAAGAAAAGATAAGACTGCAATTTTTTTTCACTACGATATTTTATATGCTTTTATGGCTTTAGTGTCCAATATTCATATTAATTATCCAGTTGGACACCCACTCTCCCATAATAATTCTATTAAAATCACACTAATATTGTCTAAATGTGGGAGCAAGGACGGGTGGACGATAAAAGTTGAGGTGAAGGCAAAATTCGTTGTCGGATTGTGAATATGTTTTAAATTTATTTTAGTGATCGATAGAAATTTTATAAGAGATCTATAAAATTAAATCAACTACTTTCAAAATTAATCAAATTAAAAAAAATTAAAAATATGATACTAATAAAAAAAAGGTAAAAAAATAATATAAAAGAGATGAAGGTAAATTGACAAAAAAAGGACAAGGAAATGAACATAATAACAGAAGGATGTTGCAACTCATAAACAAGATCATGCCATAAAGGTCGAGCCATCGGGTCAGTATCGACAATAAAAGAGACGGTGGATCAACCAAAGAGAAGGTGGAATAATTAATTTTGATTATTTCAAGTGAGAGTTATTTTTCCTTCATGGTTTAACTACAATTTCACAAACT
>JBAMHZ010442055.1:0-10069 GCA_037177395.1 Alpinia galanga | reverse complement strand
TAAGATAAAATTTATTTAAATATAAATGATGATATGGTGAGAGATAGAGCTCAATGGCGTAGAAGGATCCATATAGCCGACCCCACGTAGTGGGATAAGGCTTGGTTGTTGTTGTTGTGAATATTGCCTAACATGAAGAACAATGAGGCTCACCAAAATGGGAACAAGTCAAATTTAGATTGCTTTAAGATTTTAAGGCTTGACTTGACAAGAAACAAAATTGAAGGCACAGATCCAAGTTTTCAGGTTCAATGATTCTCTTTTTTTAAGTAAATGAGAGTTTAAAATTAAATTTTCTAACTGGATGAAACCTAAATTCAAGAAGTTGCTTTATTGCAATAATTTAGTTTCTCCTGTCACAAAGAACTAAAGATAGGCTAAGTGATAGTACATGGAATTTAATGTTGAATGAAAAATCTTTCTCCCCGTAACAAATGATTGTGAGGCCACACACATATTTGTCCCAGCTGAATTTGATGGACTTAGAATTAGGGAGATGAACGTTCCATATACTTCTCCCGATTCCTACAACCCCAACCTTTTATGTCCATAAAAATTAAAAAGACTACAAGTAAGCTTAACCCGCTGCATCCTCAACTTCAGCCAGTGCTAAAACAGGTGTGCAGGATTACAAGGTAAAATTAAAGAAATGCAACCCGGGAGCAATTGGGTATTTGGGTTTACCTCAAATGTATTATGAAACTAAAAAAAAAAAAAAACAGAGATTAAGATGATATTGGTATGTTTAAAATCAACCAATAAAACCAATTAGAATTAAAGGGATGGCAATGGTGATGATGAATAAAGAATAAATCTAGCATGTAACATCATTACTGATTATTTTTGACATGGAAATCAGTGCAGCTAGGCAACATGAATGCGAGATCAAGCAAATTAAACTTGATATGGAAATAGAGGAAATCATACAAATGCTGAGTTTTGGAATGCGTGTAAAACTACAAATCTGACTCAAGTTTTGGGAAGCATGTAAAACTACAAATCTGATTTCAGTAAACAAAGAACCTACATCATGCAAACAGATGTCTTCTAATAAACTAGTAAGATAGTACACGCTTGCCAAACTGCAGAATGGGGTTTTACCAAAGTTTCTACCAAGAACTGTGACAGCTTCAAACAAACAAGGGTTTATATCCGCATGCAGAGACTAGTTGAATAAGCAAATGTTGGTGAGGTGGCATGTTTGCTTTTATTGGACACAGCAGATAAGAAAAAGGTTTTCAAAGACAACTACACAATGCAAGATAAGAAATATAAGATAAATTGTAAGACATTACCTGATTTTCACTGTCCCACGAAGTCAAAGGCATTGGAGAATAATCATCATTTTTGTTTTCTGATAGCCCCAGAACAGGCATTGACTCACTATCAGATACAGTAGGTGCAGATATCACCTGGCTTGATCTGTAAAAAATGCAACGTGATTAAGAAACCAATTATAGAAACAAAGGAAACTGCCCAAAAGAGTGTCCATACTTTAATTTGTTCAATCTTTTTTCAGGAATGATATTTACTGAAGGAGTGCCAATTGGAGGCAGAGTATGAGATGACATGTTGGCAGTAAATGTGAATGATGCCTCAAGTTTAGCAGATCCCTTTCCTCCAGTAGCAAGTGGATTAGAGAAAGAAATATTAGCTGTGTCTCCAAGAGAAGATCCAACTGCTTTATTAGAGTTGGCTTTGGATGCAATACTTTGTAAAGTGGAAGATTGTTTGGCAGGAGCCTGTTGATCACAAAAAGAACAAAAGAAAAAAAGTCCTTTGAAATACTTCTAGACAACCACAGGAATTAAGTTAAATAAATCACCTTTTGCACCTTAGCCTTGGACTTGTTTTCTTTAGCCTTTTGTTCTCGTCGATCATTCAACATTTGCCTTTTGGACCTTACCTCAATAAAATCATCCTCATTACTAGGAACTTCAATTCCTGTTTGCTTAAAAACGCGAACAACTCCGCTCAATAAAGGAGCATCACCATCATCCTCGATAGTTTCATTTGCATTTGCATTGCCTTTGCCGGCATGAGACAGGCCAATGTTGGTGTTCTTTGAAATTAATTCATTACTTGAAACTTTGTCAGCCTTCCTATCAGAACTCACAGCTTGAGAAGTAGAAGCACTTGAACTGGAGCCATTTGCTTGATTGGTAATCTTGGTTGACTTAGTCAAAGCTCCATCTTTCTTCCCGAAGTTCCTTATAGTAATTCCATTAGCCACTGAATTCTCATCTAACCCCACATTATTTAATGAATCTATGCTTTGTGCTTTCTTTCTCTGAATATTATCTCTGACCCTAAATTCAATTTTTCGGGTATTTCTCTTTGATCTACGAAGAAAGTTGCTTAAATCTCCCTGCAGTTCATCGATATCAGGAAATAATGTTGGGGCAGGTGTTCTAACACTGTAAGCATATCTCTTCCTTCGACCCTCAACTAAAGTAGCTGGAGGAGCTTTTCGTCCAGAAATGTACCTTGAAGAATGAAACTCACCATGCTGTTGAGGTTGAGGCTCTTTTCGCCTACCATATCCTCGATAGTTTATCTTCTCAGTGGTATCATCATAAACATGACTGTCAGAATGAGAGGCTGAATCATTTGTACCTTTCTTGTCACCCATTAAACATGCATTTGTCCGATTCTGAGAAGCTACAGAAGCATACTTTCCTGCCTCTAACAATGGTTTAAGCTGCCCAGCTGGCAAAATTCCTGGAGAAGGTTTGGCTATTTTTTGCACATGAGAAATTTGATTATCAGAAGAACTAGAAGATTTTCCATCTCGTTTTGTCATCTGAGAAATGTTTTTAGTCGCTTGGTTAGACAAACCACCAGCAGGATTTCGATTAAACGAATAGGGAGCTGGAATAGGAGGTTGAATGATAGATGTGCCATGAGGGGCTTGTGGTAATGTACTCGAAGAGAGTGTTGAGGCATATCTAAGCTGGCCAAACTGGAACAAAGGAGACTGGAAAGAATTAACCTGTGGTACATATGAACTTGTATGCGTATAACCATGAATTGGCATTTGAATTGAACCAATCTGAATGGCTTGTATAGGAGAAGGAATCAACGAAGGACCAGAAAACAGACCAAATTGAAGACTGACAGGAGCTTCAACCTGACTAATAGAAGGGAAGGATAAATTGGGTGCATCTGTGGTTGAAGATGGCACTGACAAGCTTGTGGCAAGAGTCATAGGCTGATCTGGCAATCTTGAACTTTGAGATGCCCCAAAACTGTTTGCAGAATAGTCAGATTCTCCTGCTGGATCAAGGGATAAACTGTGCAGAGCCTGTTCCATTTCACTTATATCTGTCAGAGAACTATCAGCAGTACCTTTTCTTGCAGTCATTTCACCATTAGTAAGCAATTCTCCCAAGCAACCTGCAGGAACTCCATGTATTTTAAATTCCTTTTCACTGTTGCAAGAGGATATCTCAAAGGTATCGATATTTGGAAGTTTAATTTCAACACCTTCATTAAATCCAAGAATTACTTGTTCCATATTGCCAGTTGTCTGCACATCAGATTGTAAATCTTCCATATCATTGACTTGATGAAGATTATTGTTGTCACCTTCATGTGCTTCAGCTATGTCCCGGAATTCATCACACTCATTTTCCAGTATCTCTTCATTGGTTTCAATAGGCCATTCATCATCAACTTCAGGAGAAATTGAACTTGAAGTCATCATTCTATCCATACTACCACCTTCCAAGGGGAATACAACATGCTCACTGTCAGATACAATAGTATGGTCACCATCAGCAGAAGCTGGCAGGGGGGGAGAATCCCTCGAAACATCCATCTCATGGTGCAAAAGAAGTGCAGGAGAACTAGGTGGGCTTGAAACAGACAGGGAGAGCTGTGAACCACATCTTGGGCTCATTTTCTCTGATTCTTGCTCTAAATTGATAGCATTTCCCTCAAAAGAAGCAGTTTTTTGTGTTTGTTGAAGGCTTTCCTGAAGCAAACTATCATTACCTGTTGACATAATCCGATGCTCATATCTACTTGAATGGCTATAATGACTATCATTGTCTATGAAACCTGATGAACTACCTCTTTCTGTAGTGCCTCTAAAGGAACTTCTGTGCAAAGGAGTTACAAAAGGGGGTGGCGGCACATGAGGTTGACTTGGTAATTGGGTGGACCTTGTGAAGGAGGAAAAGTCATCAACTGAATAATCAGATGATAATCCACAATACTGGGCATGGGAACTTCCATGTGAATTTCTTTGCATCATTCTAACATCTCCAAACTTAGCATCATCGCTATTCTCATCAACATCATTATTCCTCTTGAAATAATCATGCCCTTTGTTAGAATTCCATCTCTGTTTCCTCTGTTCACGGAATTCTTCTGAAAATTGAGAAGGTTCCATAATAGCTTCTTTAGAGGATAGTCTACTGGGCAATGTTTCAGTACCACCTTGGAACTCCTTTTTAGGGAAGCTTCTCTTGTAACCAAAAACATCCTGCCTTGAGTTATGGCAAGCATTATCTTCATTTAGGGAAGGAATAATTGTATCACTGTAGGAATACTTTCCTCTATCAACAAATGAAGGAAAACTATCCCTGGGAAATTGAGACCTAGAACCCAGTTCCAGAAATCTATCCACAGATGATGAATCAGATATTCCAGAACCGGTGATTCGTTCTACCATCCTCTCACCATCCTCCCAACCTCCATCTTCAGTGACTAAAGGAATGTCTTTTTCCTTAACAAACTCAGGTATTTGTTCATTAGAAAATGAAGGAATGATATTATCTTTTCCTTCAGCCTGTCGTCTTGCAATTCTGGCTTCCAACTCCAAAAGTTTCTTTCGTGCAGCCTCTTTCCTTCTTTCTTCCTCCATTTGATATCTCCTCTTTTCCTCTTCTCTTGTTATCCTTTGTTCTTCAGCTCGCCTAGCAGCCTCCAATTTCTCCTGCTCTTCCCGTAAGGCAAGCTCTCTTGCCTCTTCTTCAAGCAACCTTCTTCTTTCCTCGTCTTCTCTGGCCAACCTCTCCTTCTCCTCCTCTTCCTTTTGTGCCAGCTCCAAAGCTCTAGATTGCTCTTCCAGAATGCGTTGACGTTCCTGCTCTTGCAACATAAGTATTCTCTCAAGTTCTGCTTCAAATGATGCTCTAACTGGGTCATGCAAATCAACTTGTTTCTCTGGGACCTTCTTCTTGAACACTTTAGCATTCATGTCTTTCATACTCCCTGAAAAAGGATCCTTGCTGTCAAATTCAGAATCTTCAAGGAATGGTTTTCTACCACTTGATGAAGACCGCTTTTCTCTACCAAAGTATATTGGATCACTCAAGGGAGTGGTTTTATTATTGGTCAGAACTTGTCCCTTCAACACTGCATTATTCTGAAAGGAACTTCCTTTTGACCAACTACTGGGATAACCATTCTGGTGGTTATGCACATTCTTTTCAGCACTCTTACCACTGAAGGATTCTGCTACAGCTTTATTATCAATTCTTGAGCTCTCAAGGGAACCCAATTCTGTTCTTCCATGCCTATAATAATCCTGGCTCCTCTTACTAAACCGATCGCCAAAATTTTCTCCATATAATGAATGAGCATTGATGCCATCTGCATTCATTTCCCTGTTTCCACTTGAGGGTCTAACATTATGTCTATCTCTGTTTACTCCTGATGCATTGGCATTTGGTCTATCCCTTGGATTCATTGAAAACCTTGAAGAACCAAATTCATGATTTTCATTAGCTGCATCATGTAAATCCCTCCCCAAAGAACTGCCTTTAAAGAAATCTCTGGACCAAGAACTGCCAGCTCCAGTATCCTGCAGTATTCGATCATTGTAAGCATCATGAATCTGAACAGATTCTGATCTTGAAAACCCACGATCCCTCTCGCGTTCAGGAATGGAGAGGCCCGTATCACGCTCATCATCTGTCCAATCTGACGTGTGATAGAGCCGAACCTGTGGCAATAGAGCAGGTAAGTGCCTGCCCTGTTTCTGCAAATTGTTTGGAGAACCAAGTGGCTGGATTGGCACCCCATCACCATCTGACACGTTATCTGTAATAAGGCGAGACGATCTGATCTGAGGCCTCATCTGAAGAGGTGCACGTAGGTCAGATACCTCTCGCTGGTTGGACTGCTCCTCCATTCCCTGCCTTTGCTTCTGCTTCTGCTTCAATGCCTCTCTCTGCTTTGGAAGTGAGCTGAAAGTGGCTCTTAGAGAAGGGAAGTCTTCACCCTTCAAGATCACAGCTTTCTCCAAAAACCCTTGAGCAGATGCAACATTCTGCGGCTGGCCACCTGGACGAGCACCGGGTGGCATGTAAGGGTTACCTGCATGCCCATCGCTCGTGATGGCTGATCTCCCCAACTGAGCTTGGCCTCTGAAGCTGCCATCCTTCTCTGGCACAGAAGGCGATGTTGGTGGAATCGATGGTTTGCTCCAGCCTAAAACCGAAGAGCCAGTGCGTGATCCGAGCCCTGGGCTTCCATGGCTAGCAGCGGAACCAGAAGAAGCAGGATCGTGGCGCTCATGTTCCCTTCTTAGGGAGGGCAGATTCAAGGGGGGTGGAACGGCAAGCTTCTGGGCGGCCTTCGCCGAGGATGAGACCGAGCTCCGAACTCTGGAGAGGACGACCATACCTCCACTCCCACCACTTCCGGCGGAGCCAGGGCGAGGGCGGCCATGAACAGATGTGGAAGTAGAGGTGGCTTGGCCGTAGGATTTATTGAGATTAACAGAAACGAATTTGCTCTGATGGGCCATGCCAAATGGAGACTCTGTCTCCCGCTGCCGCCACCGCGATCAACCAAACCCTAACTCTCGGTCCCCTCACAACGTACCTATAGCGACAAGAATTAGGGTTTCCCCCGCAGAGGTGATAATAAGAGAGAGGGGTACTTACCTCTCCTGGAGCAGCTATGGCCTGCCGGTGGAACGGTGGAAGAGCGGTGCCGCGGCCGCGGCGAAGCGGAGATCAATTCAGACCGCGATCGAGAGAGAGAGAGAGAGAGAGAGACGGCGGCTTTGTTTAAAGCGATGATTTTGGAAGGACGCATAATAAAAATGCAGACATTTTTTATCACCATAATTAACAGCGTTTAATCTTCTTACTTACTTTTATTATTATTATTATTATTATTATTATTGCAAAATAATTAAAATCAACGATAAAGTAACTAAGTAAATAACCAAGGCGTATGTGAAGCACCACTTAAGACTTAAATGATCTTCTCTATATTATTACAAAAAAAACTTAACTTTAATTTATAATATGAAATGATAAAGTCGATACTCTTGATTTAGATTAATAAAACCTAAATCAATTTTTTTAGGAGGTACAAGAAACAAAAATGTTTTTCTTATGTGGAAAAAGGGCAATTCAATATTATTTTTGATAAATTTTAAAATCAAAGTTTATAGCTAGTTGGAAATAGCAATTTTAAGTAATCAAATTTTATAATTTTGCAGTTTTTTTATTTTATTTTTCTGATTTCTAATCGTTAATCACCCTTTAAATTAGCATGATGATTGGTAAGACAGAGTTTCCCTCAGAGCTTTTGCTTCAATCTAAGCTTGCGTACACATTAATGGCAATGACTTTCTTGGGAGGGTGATAGGGGATGAAGACCGTCGCGTCGAAAATCCTTCCTAGCTATCGAGATCAACGTCGCCTTCCTCAGCTTCTTCGTTTTCGTCTTCTCCCCCTCCTCCTCCTCCTCCTCCTCCTCCTCCATTTTGCTTCCCACTACAATATTGGAAATTGTGTGCTCTGCCTCCACGACGACTACCGATTCACGAAGACACCCGAGGAGAAAGTAGAGCAGTGGAGAATCCACGGCGGCGGCACCATGGAGCTGGAGTTCTAATCTGTAACTAACATATGCCCGGGCATTCAAATGAGATAATTGAGTTATCTAATAATTCTAAGTAACTCTATTTCCACTAACATAAATGAATGTCTTTCTATGTTTTTATCGTATTCTATATATTCATACTTCTTGTATAAAGTATGAAAAGTGAGAGGAAAGTAGAGAAAAAAAGAGGAAGTGAGAAAAAAGCAAAAGAGTTTTATTTCTTGTTAAGAAAAACAAGAGATATTCATCTCACATCACCGGGATTTTGAATTGAAACGTCGTGGAACTATGATAATAGTCTGTTTGTGATTATCATCCAAACGAGAGGATCATGAAGAATAGAGTGCAGTTTCTGCGACTTCCATATCTACGATTTGAGGTATAATTATATTTTCATAATTTCTTTTCATAAGTATAACATTGGTATCACAGTCAGATTCAACACTTCATTGATCAAGTGATCAACGAATTTGTGAGTGAGAAACTCGCAACGTCGAATCTGAAATTGGAGTATGTGAAAAGTGACAGAGGCGTGCGGTTCTCGGCTGCATGTA
Organism: Alpinia galanga; assembly: GCA_037177395.1. Classification (NCBI taxonomy): domain Eukaryota; kingdom Viridiplantae; phylum Streptophyta; class Magnoliopsida; order Zingiberales; family Zingiberaceae; genus Alpinia; species Alpinia galanga. The sequence goes on along the minus strand of JBAMHZ010442055.1, from coordinate 1,664 downwards.
AAATGGCAAGAATAGCCCAAGAAGAAGAAGCTTCAATGCACAGAAAGCGGTGCTCGGCTATGCGCGTGGTGCTCAATGATGAAACTGTTCTTGGGCATTCTGAGGTGCTCAAGATTAAGAGTGGTCTTAAGCAGCATGCGTAGTCCTCGGGCGCGTGTGATTTTCTAACGTGTGTGGTGCTCGGGTTGTCCGACACACATGTTTCCCCCATGCAGTAATTCCCAAGCATGCGTAGGCGCTTAGGACATGCTACCTGGCGCACATTCAATCTTGTGTTGAAGTTTTCGAGAATGCGAAGGTGCTCGGGACATACTTCTCGACCGTTCGCACAAATCCCAAGCTAGAGGTGCTTGGATGAGCACTGTACTTGGGCGTCCGTGGTGCTTAGGCACGTAGAGAAACTCAATCCTATGATTCATGTTTTTTTGGCTACAATGCTCAGGGTGCTCAGGATGCTGAGGTTCTCAAGAGTTTGACACCTACAGTGAGTAGGGCGTGAAGAGTGACTCGGCACACAGAGGTGCTCAGTCGAGTGTTCCAAATCAAGTTAGATTTTAAGGTTATTCAAAATCTGATTTGAAGGTGAAAAAGGACTTTCAGAAGAGACTCGACCTAAGTTGAGGGTCTCGAAGAAGATGAAAAGGTTTAACTCCAAGATGTATGGACCATTTCGGTGGCGTGTAGGCTTACCAAAAGTGCTACTAGTGTTTAGCAGTGCTTAGACTCTCATGGCGGTACAGAAGTTAGCCTTAAGGGTATAATGTGACTAATTGTGTACTGCATCTTAATTTGAATGATGAGATGCAATTTCGGATTATAGTGTATGGTGTCTGTTGATTCATATGCTCGTCTTGCAATTGTATTTGAGTTATTTGTGTTTTGATGATATGTAGGACAATTGTGAGAAATTAAGTATCATATGTCACTAACGTCTCTTTACTATGTGTGATAGAGACATGGCTGCAACAAAGAATGTCATATTGGATCTCGTGAAGGGAGATAAGCTGAATGGTGACAATTATGAGATTTAGCACTAGAAAGTTTAGTTTGTTTTCGAGGAACAAAAACTCGGGGAGGTTCTTAAGCTCGAGATAGTGGATCTTCAGCACAGCGTCACTGCGGTTGTCCTCCAACCATTCACCGAACACAGCACCAGCATCGGCATTCCCCTGCTCATCCTCCTCCGGTGGCTGTCTTCCACCACAGCGCCGGCATCATCCGTCCTCGACAACACCAACATCCAGCTTGCAGATTCGCGGCATAGCATCATCCTCCGCGGTCAACACTAGCAGCTCCAGCCTTTTGGATCCGAGGGTTGGGCAGCGGAGGCTTCCATTCCGTCTTCACCGGCGACCATCCACAGCGATTTCTGGAGTGGAAATCCCCCAACCTATGGATTCAAAATTGGGCGGATCTTTTTCAGCCGACGGATTCGACGGCCACATCTTCATCCACTTACGGCGGCCGTCCACAGCCCTTCTCCCGGTGAACAGCCTTCCGAGCTCATCCAGAGCTGGTTTCAGCTCATCCCGAGCTCGTCCACAGCCGGTCCAACCTACCTGAGTTTGTCTATCAGCCGCATCATATCCAGATTCATTTACCTCATCCACCACCACCGAGGAAAGTTGTTCAAGTAGTCGCCGGCGACCGGAGAGGGTGATTCC
>JBAMHZ010442029.1:0-10070 GCA_037177395.1 Alpinia galanga | reverse complement strand
GATACTTATGAATGAATTATGTAGAATAACATTCCTCGTGGTAGATATATCCAACTAGATATTTATGAGTTACAAAAGGAAAAGAGAGTGAAAGAGTTAAACGAAGTTCGACAGTGGTAAGTATTTCAAAAACTCATAGTTTCTCTAATAGAGTTAATTTCAAAACATTATAAGTGTCATTTTAGAGTGTTCTAAGAGATGTCCAGTGTATTTAAAAACAATATGGAATCGTCACATTAGTGGCTCCCTCAATTGCCCCTATTGAAAAAGAGAGTAACTTAGAAACTCAAATGGCAAGCGCAAAGAAGGGAATTAATCGATGACTTAGGGTTATAACCTTTCCAAAAATTAACCCTTTCTATTTAAGAGTTACCTCTATGTATTTATCAATTGAGCTAGCCCTGGGTGGGGCTGATGTCTAATATATTTAAGATTAGATAAGAAATGTCTAAAGATTGGAGTGGTTCTCTAACTTTACATCTTAGTTTGGTACAGTGATCTAATGTTTCAAAGAAACATATTTCTTAATGTATATAACTGAACATGTATGACATATATATTGGTGTAATCGACACTTTGATAATGTGATAAATAGTTAAACGATATGTGAAGGATAGTATGTACATTTTATGTTGTGTGATGAAGAGTATTGAAGAGAGAAATTATTAGTATAATCATCATTGAGTCAGGTTGATCATGATGGATGGAGAGTTCGATAGAAAGTGTTTAAGCAGTAAGTCAAATAGGTCAAAGTTGATTAGGTAATTAATAAGTGAAAAAATCTAAGTGGGTCAGGAAGGACTAGTCGGAAGTCCAACTGAACTTTGATAAGAGAGAAATCTAAGTAAGTCAAGGAGGATCGAATATTTAGTGGTCAAAAGTTCAACATGACACTAGCAAATGAGAAATCTAAGTGCGTCGCGATTGACCAAACACTTGGCATGAGATGAAAAGTAATGGCAGATTAAAGTTGATCGGATGCTAGAGACGAATGAAAAATTCCTAACAAGGCCAGGAGAATTGGATATTAGATAAGTGTGGGAGTCTAAACTGGTCAAGAAAGACTCAATGTTTGCTAGGCTCGATAGATCATGGTTGATTAGATACTATGTACGAGAAGAAAAATCCAAACATATCAGGGAGAAATGGATCTTTGGTGTTAATAAAGTTTCGACAAATTATGGACAACTGAATTTGACCAATGAAATCCAAAGATGAGAAGTCTTTAGACAAGGATGAAAAGTCCTACTATGTTGATGTCGACATAATACTAGACAAGGATGAGACCCTAATATGTTGAAGGTAATTTGTACTAGTCATATAAGAAAGTATCGAAGAATTAGGAGTCAATTGGCATAAGAAAATTTGTTATAAATAATGATTTTAGCACTATAAATAATATTAGTCAACTGCGACACTTAATTGTTGAGGTATTAGTCGACTGATACATATCATCAGTTGACTTAGAATAGTAGTTTCAACTTTGGAATAGTGTTTTCAGCCTTAAACCAAATATGATATTTGACGATTAGTATGTGACTACTAGTCGACCGACGAACCCTAAAACTATTAATTTAATATTTTTTAATGGGTTTAGAATATGATCAATCAACTGATGTTACTGTAGCATCACACAGAGTGTTCAAAAATCAACTAAGACACTCGACTGATAACATTACCAATAGACTGTTAAGGTATATTAGTAGACTAGTATTGCTATAGTAAGACACAGAAGATTTATGAGTCGATTGATGCGCTAGGTCAATCGACTAGTGCACTGTAGCACATGCAAAATCTGATATAGATCGTGTCATTAAATTGACAGCTAGAGTAATAGTCAAATCTGCAAGGAACCGTCGACTAGTGAATAAGACCAATCGATTAATCGATGGAAATTAGATTGATGACCACCCTATAAAAGAGGATTTTGTGGACATTAGAAGTTGTCGATACTTAGATATTTTGAAAGAAAGTTGTTATTACATTTCAGACCTTTAAAAAGATTTCCAATATAATAAAACTATGAGCAAGCAAGATCTTACTGTGTAAAATTATTTTTTGTTTCATTTTATTCTCAAGTCGTTTGTATATTCCTATTGGTTGTATTTGTTGTGAAAGAACATATTGTAAGAGGTTTCTCTAACTCTGAAAAAAAAATTAGAAGGAGAAAGAATAGTAGATATCGCTAGAAAATAGATCGTGGATCAAGAATCGAAGGGTTCCGAACCATGACTTTTTTTGCCAACAAGGACGAGCACATGGCGAGGTATATGGTGGCCTACAAGCACATCCATGTGCAATTCCAAGATGTGAAGCTGTAGCAGATACCCCGTGAGGAAAATGACCAAACAGACAAACTAGCTCGACTGACAAGCTCCTTAACTGAGTGGAGTTCCTGAGATCCCGTGTACTTAAAGCCAGCTCCTCAATAGTCACCATCGGAGAATCCTACACTACCTTCATGATCCAAGGCGCATTAGACTTTGATTAGGAGGAGGGAAGGACATTAGACTGGCAGACCAGGCTTGAAGTCTATTTGAAAGAAGGAGCACCATCCAGGGGTGAAAGCCCTTGGCAATGGCCAGGAGGGTGAAACATTTCCTCATCGTAGATGGGATGTTTTATAAGAAGTTGTACGGAAGGCCTCCGTTGAAATTCTTGGGGACCGAGAAAGCTAAAGAAGTCCTCCGGAAAATCCACGAAGATTGCTGTGGAAATCACACGGAAAGTTGGGCTCTAGCCTGAAAAGCTATCCTGATCGAGTATTTCTGGCCTATCATGTGGGAAGATGTCGCTCGGCTTGTGAGAGTCTATCACAGCTGCCAAATACATAGCAATCAAACTGAGCGACCAGTTGACTAGATGTAGACATTTGTGGTGTCATGTCCCTTCGATCAATAGGGAATGGATATCATAGGGTCTATGCCCCAGACCAAGAAAATTAGTATATTCTCTAATTTAAAAATATTTAAATAAGTTGAAAAGTTGAATAAACAAGCATGATAATAATTTTTTCTCGCACAATATAATCAAATAAAGCGAATTTGAAGGGTATGAATGCATCTAATTTGAATGGGATGAGTAAATTCAAATTAGTAAATGCAATATGAAAAATTATCATACCATTAAATATTTTGTAATAACAATTACTTGGTATAAATTGTTGGGAGTATTGGAAATACAATCAAAGTCCCACATTGATAAGACATGGAAAAGATCATGTGCTTATAAGATGAAAAGATATCTCCATTAGTATGTGGCCTTTTGGGTAAAGCCCAAAAATAAAATCATGAGAGCTTAGATCCAAAGTGGACAATATCATACTATTATGGAGATATGTAAATCTTATAGACATTAACACTGATCATATAGTGTAAATACCTAGTGTATTGCCTAAATGTACAGCATAATAAAAGAATTTCTTACCTACTAGTTTCTAAGTTAAAGTCATGAAGTAATTTAACAAAGCATTTATTATAGCAATTTTATGATTTGCTATGCTTAGTGCAATTGAAATGTTTCAAATATTGTCAATTAGACATAAATGGATATCATCAAGTTGAACTTGGTAAGGATAATAAAACTAGTCTTCTCTTCTAATAAAGTGTTGAAGTTCTTAATTACCAAACCTCGTGATTTTAATTCCAGGAGAAATTCTAACTTTTCTTTGTATTTTTATGTAAAAATAAATAGTTAATATAAAGTCTCAATAATTTAAGGCCTTTATTAATAATAGTATAATTTTAACCATTTTTATTTTAACGTATTTTTATAATCTATTTTAATTATTATTTCTGATTTGTCACGTATAAATAACATAAAATCCTTTCTTTTCACCGTAACTAACACAGAAAATTCTTTCCTTTTGTTGCAGAAAGGTGAGGTGTCTGCATAAGGACATCTAAAGTTGTTAAACGGATTGACCCGTAATAGGATAATCAGTCTATCGTAAATCCAATATTTAGTAGATAAAAGTGAGTCAGTTGTCATTTCAATAGGTTAAAAAATTTTCAACTCAACACAACCCAAAATGAGTTGTGGATTAGGCGGATTATAATTTTAATATATATTAATTTTTTATTATCATCAAATTTAATTTATAACTATTTAATCTTTTATAGTACCTAAAGAAATCATTCTAATATTCTCTCTGCTCTTCCAATAGCGAAGACATATTACATGTTTGATATTTTATTTTATTTGTTTTCTTTAAATATCTACCTAATTACTTTCTAATAATGAAATCTTTCTCAGTCTCTCTTTTCTATCAATTTTGTCTCACTCTCTGCAATTAGATTCGAGTATACGAAACATTTAGATATTTTATTTTCTCATATATTTATTTTTATTGATTATCGTGGTCAAAAACTATATGTCTGTTGTTAAATACAAAATGACTCTGTTTTAGATTTGATATATTATATCATTATATCTTACTTGAAAAATAAAATTTAAAATTTTTTTTTAATCTGCGGGTCAATCCAAATCCACCAGAGGTCAATATGTAACCTGCAATCTATACATATTGATCTATTTAGACCCATAATAAACTTAATTGATAAATTTTAATCTCATTCACTTAGATAATTTGATTGATGGCCCCACGGACATCCCATCCCCGCTAAACTTCGTGGAACGATGGGCACGTTCGTTTTATACAAGGCAGCATTTATAGAGGACATGTTTAGCCTCTGGACAACACTACTTCCCTATTCCTATGTTCTTATCTTTTCCAAAGCAAAATCTTGCACGGCATTCATTTGTATACGTACCGCATCCTTTTTCTCCCTTCTAGCATTCCAAATTACAGTGAATCTTTATAACAGTCTCTTTGATATTCAATGTACTTCCTCACCCAGTCAAATTCATAAATTCGTATTATATTTTTCACATAATAATTTTCTTGGTCGTTACTCTCAAGTTTCAGAGAACAGACAATTTACCTCCTTTTCTAAATGCCTTTTCATGGCAAAAATTAAAGTATTTTTTAATAGATTAATTTTTTTAAATATTAAAAAATATTCTCACCTAAATTGTTTTTGTAATAAATACCCACAAATTAATTGCTAGAACCTCACCTGTCTGCTAAACAAAACATCAGGTCGTATATTCAACCTTATTATTCACCTTGTATACGTATATTATTTATTGCTCTTCTCTTTAATTTGGCATTTATAAAAAAAAAACATATTTTCAAAGTCAAACCTGAACCGTGCGGTCCAATACCATCCCACAATTCAATGTCCGGAATTTGCAACCGCGTCTGCTTTCTTCATACTCCTCCTCGAGCCATTCCAATCTCCTCCTCCATCGATCCCACGTCCGACGACGATCGACCGACCGACCGACCGACGTCGTTCCTCCTTCTCCGGTGAACAACCGCCACGATTCTACCATATCAATCATGGCCAACATCTACCGGTAAATTAAAACCCCAATCGATCGTTTTTGTGCTTTTTAGTTAACCCAAGTCCCGGTAGGTGTGCGGAGTGCGGGGTGGACCTCAACCTGAGCGCGGCGCACTTGTACCCGCCGGACGCCTACTTCGAGGCCGGCAACAAGGGCAGCATCTCCTTCTCCTGGGTCGACGACTCCAAGCTCCGCTTCGTTAAGGAGGACCGCATCAGGCCCTTCTTCGAGACCCTCAACTACTGGGGCATCCACCGCAAGCGCACTCGCCTCCTCTGCGACTCCTGCGGCCGCCTCCTCGGCCACCTCTATGACGACGGCCCTCCCATGATGACCGGACACGGCCAACTTGGATTCGGCCCCAGCCAGGCCATCCCCCGCGGCCCCAGGTACCGCTTCAAGATCAAGGCTCTTAACATCTCCTCCTCTTAATTCATGCTTCTCTCGGTTGTTGTTTTTCTCGTTTGTATAAATTCGTGATCTTGGTGATGGGCAACGGCGCTTAGGTCGTCGATTTGGTTCTTCACTGTGGGCTTTTCGTGTAAATTGAAATGATCGCAGATAATAAAGTTCCGTTTCCTCAAACAAAGGAAAATCTTTTGGCACTTGTACGCTTCTGTGATTTGCGATTGTTTTCTAAAATTTTCTATTCCTATCTTTTTGCCTATTTTTAAATTATCAATCAGTTTAAATATATGTGTTTCTGCTTGAGGAAATACAAGGAAGGTAAAATTGCTTTTGTGACCATATTATGGTTTGGAAATAATCTCTTCTGACCTAGAGATTACGGGTTGGAAATAATCTCTTATTAAAAAAAGTAAGGTAAGACTATGTATAATAGATTTTTTTTTTTGAGCCTAGTAAAAACTTTGTGCACGGAACTACCCTTTTACTTGAGTAAATGCAAGTGATAAACGTCATATATTCAGATTGGTGGTTGAGATTAACACTTGCTAAGATGATTGTTGGATTATAAATTAAGAATTGCAAACATGTGTGTTGTCCAATGTCCGTTCTAACGTATGGATTGCTTAACAATCAAATGAAGAGAGCCATATTGATATTCTGATGACTCTATTGTAGGTTACAGTTTTGTACTGGTGTTGCCTGACATTTCTTGAGTTTTATCTTACTTAAAATTAGATTCCAACATTGAAAATCTGGAGTTTGAACATTGAAGCAAAGGAATTCATTAACCAGTATGCTCTCGTTGTTTCTTGCCTGTTTTTGTGATGGGGATATGGAATTATGAACACTTATCTAGGTTGAGTTTAAAATGTTTTGTTTTGTTTTTTTCAGCTTCCATATTCTTGACTTTGCGAAAGAGGAATAGCTCCCTTGATCATAGTCAATTTCATAGGCAAATTCTGCTTTTTGCACCAAATCCTGACTGTAGTTATGATCCCTTAACTGCTACAATATAATATTGACTAGAAATGAACTATTACTGTATTGTAGCAGCTATGACTTATAACTACTACAATAATGCTAAACAAAGGTATTTTTGGAAATAAAATGGGTTGATACGGGATGGGTGCTCTTTTGATTTTTATCATATTTTCAAGAACTAGCTCTTAACTTTCGTGTGCTAAAGTTTCTCATCATAATAGTTACTGGCTCACTAAGTATCTTGGCTCTTAATTTCTACATTAGACTGCACAAACCAGTCAGGAACTAATGCCTGATAATACATGATAATAATCATTTGCATATAATGCTTTGCATTTGTAGATAGCAATTGTATAGGTAAACTGATGCTTGATAATACATGATAATAATCATTTGCATATAAACATAAACCTTTATGTTTGCTTAGATCAGTAATTACATTGTGATGGTTCCATCTCCGTAGGTTCTAATGTCTGAAACTTGTAGACTATAAAACTGTATAGTACTTTAACAATCCACTAATTAATAGTTTATACTCTATAGCATTTGGCCTCTAACTATCTCTTGAGAATGCAACTTTCAGATTGTTTGTCTTCATATTATTATTGGGATCAAGTAGTAAGAAAAGGGTCTGCTTGTTCTCTTCGGCAAGGTTGTAAAATACAAGTTCATATGGTTAAATATTTTAATCAATTATCAAATTTTTAATATCAAAATAAATTCTATAAAAGACATTAGCAAATAATTTACACTTTTTTCAAAATAATTTTAAAAAAAAATCTAGAAGCATCATGACTTCTAAGTTAGTATCAATTTCAGGCTTATTCTCACTTTGTGTTCTTAATCATGTTAGGTTTCAAATTTAAATGGACTATTATCAACTCTACTATTTGTTATTTTTTTTAAATTTAAATTGAGTGAAAACTTTTATCCTTTGAGGTACTATGGAACTTTTCATTTCTAATTTCCACTTAAAAATTGCATTATTTCATATGTGAATCATAATGTATCATATAATAAGAAGTATGAATTGAATGATTCTAATGATTTTTTGAAAAGAATACTATTTAGTGCAACCGGCTCATTCCTAAAAGGTCAAAAGAGTATTAAATAAGGATGTGACAATTGGGATTGGGATTTAGAATGCTAGAAATTCAAAAGGAGGATATTCCGTTCAATATTTTAGGGATGCCCAATAATTAAACACTAAATGTTAATTGTGAGTTTCCATATGAACCAAGCTTATTAAACTATGATATGCATCTCGAAACATCTCTCTATTGTACCCAAAATTAGAGCTGATAATATTGTAAATAGCACGATAACATAACAAATAATATAATATAATAGCACTTCTAGTATATGATACACTTATATGCTCTGTTTAAATAGGATGAGGGAAAGATTCATTAACGAAACGGAATGGTAAGAGAGGAGAATTAAAATATTTATATTCTCCTTATTTGGGATGGAGAGAAAGTTCATTAATATAACATGTGTTATTTTATTTAGGAGGAAAGGGAGGAAAATAAATATTAAATATATAAAATTATAAAAATATTCTTACTTTTTTTAATTAGACATTGAACTTAGACAAGAGGTCACACTCTGAATTAGCATTTTGTTATAGCCTAAATATTTAAAAATATACGTTTGAAATTTAGAATGTAATAGGTATAGTAGCATATTTATCATGCTATTAATGTATACATATGACATTTTATATTTTTCACTTATATTTAATTGATTTGTTATCCGTCGATACACAAACAACTAGTTAATCCTAGATATTCCTACATTAATACATATTTACCATCAAATCATCTATATTGCTAGAGTTATAAAAATACTAAATAATATTGACAAATTGTAAAAATTATATACACTCAACATAAATTATTCTGAAACATATTTATATGTCACATATGTCAAAGGCAAGAAGTCAAAGTCCACTGGTTTATTGGTTTACCAGGCAGAATCTAGATAGTTTGCTAAACAAAAAACAAAGGCAAAATATTTAAGAATGAAACATGAGAACAAAGTATATTCAATAATCAAGTAACAAGTCTTATATTAAATAATAATAGTATAATAAACATTCAAAATCATTGAGTACATAGTATCCAAATGCACAATACATAACATCCAAATATAATCATCCAATTATATATCACATAACAAGTAACAAACTAATCATGTGATGGATTCTCTTTATCCATCATTTGGAATAACAATTTTTTGCCATATTTATAAGGACATCCAAATAAAGCTGTCAACATCTTCGGATGTTAAACAAAATATAAATAGCATGTAAAAATTTTATATTGCTCAACACCTAATTAACTCAGCAAACTTTACACTTGATTCTCAAAAATAGGAAATTCGTTTGACTTAACCATTTTAGATGTTGAACTCGTAATGGATTGAGCTACTTGTTTAATTGCATTGCTTATACCGTCATCATCAACTTTACCTTTCTTTGCACTCTTGTTCTTAGATGATGCTCCAACAAAAGAGTTAGCTTGAGATTTAATTAGTTCAGAACTAGAAGTTGGAATTTGGACATTAATGCACCTGAACTGTCCAAATAGATTTTTTATTGAGATATCATAAATTCAACTTCATTTCAAAATGATTTCCACTAACATTATTTGCCACTTCCATGCTAGCTCTTCTCTTTCACATTTTTGACATAGTTTCAACATATTATCCCATAGCCTTATCTTTCTTATGTAATTGAACTAACTCTCATAATTTTGAATAGACTTGCTCTTCCATTAGGTAGCTTTTGGTTTTATCTACAAGTTACAATATAATTGCATCAAACATTCAGTTATATATAATATCACAAGAGAAAATAAAATATAGTTTTCAAATGTATATCATGAAACACACCTCAATTAATTATTGACAAACTTTAGGTTTAGCAATGAACATTTTTATGGTGGGATCCCATGCAAAACTACTCATATCATTCTTAAATAGATTATAACATGAAAACTAGCTTCTTTTAATATGTTTTCATGCGATTTTGAACCTAGTCATTATTGATAGGTTTGTCAAAAAAATTTACTTTCAATTTATTCACAATATTTTCAAATACATGTATAGTAAAGATTATACTAACTCTATTGCCTATATTATGTTGGTTCAAATATGCATCAATATGAGCATCATCCATTACTTTATATCAAATACACTGATTATTTGTCTTGCTTGTACTTGCATTTCCACTTTATAAGTCCTTTTTTGGCATCCTTAAAAAATATATA
>JBAMHZ010442009.1:0-10072 GCA_037177395.1 Alpinia galanga | reverse complement strand
TTCAATGATAGTTGTAATACTATCAAATCTTGAATCCAGTGATCGAAGAATTTTCTCAAGGATAGTTACTTCTTATAGTTTCTCACCATTTCTCTTTAATTGATTGGAAATAGTAGAGATTATAGAAAAATAATCCGATAACAACTCGTCTTCCTTCATACGAAGAGCATCAAATTGACTTCTTAATATTTAAAGGCGTACCTTTTTCATATTTTTTTCTCCTTGATAAAGACTTGGAGTTTTTCCCATGCTTGCTTGACCGAAGTTGTACTTGAGATTTTCTCAAAACCATCCTTATCTAATGCTTGATAAATGAGGAAGAGAGCCTTCTTGTCTTTCTTTTTTAAATCTTTCAGATTGTCTTTTTGAGTCGAAGATAGCGTCAATTCATCACGCGACTCATTATACCATTTCTTCATAACTTTCTAAACATTATGAGCTCTAAGAAATGCCTTCATCTTGATATTCTAATTATCATAATTACTCACCTTGAACACCGAAACTTAGAAGAGAATCATACCATTATTAACTATAGCTCTGATACCACTTTGTTGAAAGAGGAGAATACACTTTATGTAAAAGAGGAGAATAGAGAATAAGAATCAAAATATAACATAGAGAAGAATAATAAAAATACTATAAACTCAACTTGCATTATTTCTTACAAAGTTAACATATTTATAGGTTTATTAGATAAATACTATCTCCACATTTCTCTCCTAATACATTGAATGTAGACTTTTTCATGAACTCTAATTCTTATCAATATTTGTCATCTCATCTTATTATATTTCTATCCACAATATTTATCTGTCATCTCGTCTTATTTACTTTTATCTATAATATTTTATTTCTATTTATAATATTTTATCTATAATTAAATTCAATTTCTAACGTAAGGAACACGACCGTGAGAACTCAGGTAAGCATGCTGACAAAGTTAATATGTACTATATATGATTGTAGATATATTTCTCCATGTGAGGCTGCTTGGAGAATTTTTGGATTTGACATTCAGCACAGAGATCCACCAGTTGAGCGATTGAGCTTTCATCTTCCGAACGAACAAAATGTCGTATTTTCCGATTTCGATCAAATCGATAATGTTATTGACCGTCCTAAGGTTAATCAGAGCATGTTTTTTTTTTATCTTGGTTCGAAGCCAATAAAAAATATCCCGAGGCAAGAGAATTAACATATATATGCTCAGTTTCCAATGCAATTTATCTGGAAACAAGATACACGTGAATGGGTTCCAAGGAAACGAAGATTTTCAATTGGACGTATGTTTTTTCATTCCACCTGGATGTGGGGATTTGTACTACTTAAGATGTCTATTGAACTTCGTTCAAGGTGCGAAATGCTATGATGATATATATATCTTTTGTTAATTGCGTTTAGTATCAGTCCTTCCGCGATGCTTGCTATGGATTAGGGTTGTTAAACGATCGATGACAAAGAGTATTGTCTAGACAAGTCAATGGGCTTCAACACAATTATTTAAGGTGCGTTTGGTTCAAGTTATCATACATAACTTTGATTATAGGAAATAAAATATAACTTATGTTGTTTGGTTTAAAACTAAGTAATGCAACAAAAATTTATTTGTTTGGATATTTTAAAGTATAACATAGTGTAATATTTTACTATATTACCCTTAATTTAATTATAAGATTTTATTTACTCTGAAATATTATTATTGTTATCAATGATTAGCAGTGGTCAGCGGTCGACAATAGATAATTGACAACCAGTGGCGACCGACAGCAATCAGCGGCCAACGGCAAGAACGATCGATCAATTCGATTTTAATTATATTAATAATTTATATATAGTCTGATTTATATTTATTAAATTAATAAGGATATTTTTATCTCAAAGGATAAAAATCAAAGGATAATTTTGGAGAAAAAAAATATTTATAATGGAATTAATAAAAACCAAGTTTTTTAGAGATTTTTTTATTTTCCCATTCATAATCCTTTTATTGATATGGTATGAAGTGTCAGACATCCTTTATTATTTAGTAATTACTTAAATTTTGAAACAAATAAAAATTTTTTTTATAATTTAGATGAATAATTAAGGTTATCAATAACTATTCCGAACGCGTTTTTTCAAACTCTAAATTGAAAACCAACAACAATTAATTAAAGCAGATCGATTATCTAAAAGCCCTGAACGGGCCACCGTCGGTGGGGGTCCGGCAGCCACGACGACCATCTCCTCTCCTCCTTCTTCTTCTTTCTCGTACCGCCGCTGCCTCCGGTGTTGCGCTGCTCTGGCGTCCAAAGAGCGATCGGCCCGGCATGCTTGGCCACGCCGTCGTCAGCGTGCCGCCGCGTAGCCTGGCGGTGGGTTCTGCAGGCGACGGCGTTGCCCAGGATGCGCCAGAGTCCGACGCCAGGCCGGCGGCCCGGCGGCTTGTCGGGCGAGCTCATGGAGTGGGGGAGACGCTCGTACTTGGCGAGGAGGGAGACGTCGGAGGAGATGGCGGAATAGAGCAGCGTCCGGGAGCTACGGGAGCGGCCTAGGAGCAGGTTGTCACCGTCGTCGAGCTCCTCTGCGTCCATCGCCGGAACAGAAATTTGGAAAAGCCAGAGAGAGAGAGAGAGAGAGAGAGAGAGAGAGAGAGAGAAGAAAACAAATTGAAGGAAAAATGAATGAAAAAAGGATGGATTTGGGTTGCAATGGGGATGAAGGCGCGTAACTGGCGGCCACAAACCGCAAGATCGATCTAGTTGGTCGACGTTGACTTTGGTCTTTCATTGACTAAACGCCGCGTTTGTGTGTACGAACCTCGGGCAGAGGCGGCCACCACGTAGGAGACGCGCGTTGACTGGAGTAGAAATTGTTTACCATAAATTATTAATTTATTTAAAATTTAATCATAAATAAAAATTAACACATAAAAATAAATATTTTAATAAATAAGTTTGTTATTTATAAATCATATGCACGCTTCCGCGGTAAAGCCACAGCGGTGACCATATCGCCGATTACATGGGAGAAGTATTCCGACACCAGCGGTGAGGGAACCGCATCTCCTGACGGCTGACGCCCACTATATAAACGAACTATCGGGACGGCTAGGGTTTTTTGTGCTCCTGTCGAAGAGGGTCGGCTTCTCCTCCCCCTCTCTCCGATTTCGGTTTCTGATCCGTTCTCTTCTCTCTCTATGGCGGCTTCCGATGTTGAGTATCGCTGCTTTATCGGCGGCCTCGCCTGGACTACCGACGACGTTTCCCTCGAGCAGGCATTCAGCGCGTACGGCGAGATTGTGGAATCGAAGGTCCCGATCTACTCTGCACCCACTTCAGATCTGGGATTCCATCCATGGCTTTGTTTGATTTATTTCTTCCTATCTCGCGGATCTGATCGCTTTCTATTTATTTCTTCCTATCTCGCGGATCTGATCGCTTTCTATTTGTTTTTCTCTTGTTCAGATCATCAATGACCGGGAGACGGGGAGGTCGAGGGGCTTTGGATTCGTCACTTTTCGCGAGGAGAAGGCGATGCGAGATGCCATAGAGGGGATGAACGGGTACTCCCTCGACGGTAGGAACATCACAGTCAACGAAGCCCAGAACCGTCGGAGCGGAGGAGGAGGTGGCGGAGGTTTCCGTAGCGGCGGCGGCGGATTCGGTGGCCGTCGTGAAGGAGGCGGTTACAGCAGAGGTGGGAGCGGCTACGGCGGCGGTGGGTACGCCCGTGACCGTGGCTACGGCGACGGTGAATCCCGCTACCCGAAGGGCGGTGCTTCCGATGGTCACTGGCGAAATTGAATTTGATTCGATGCCGCTGTCATCTCGATGGATTGGGCTCCATAGTTATCTTATTATTGAACTAGTTTATTTCAGTGAGCATTTGGTGTTGGATTATCCCTAGTTTCAAGTTTGAATCTTTTGATATCATAAACTCTAGTATTTCGTTTATGCTTGTTCTGAAAACCTGTCTTTGTTCTTCGATCGAATGAAAAATCTTCAGAAAAAAGATAACACTTTTAGTTATGCCCTTACTTTTGGCAAAACAGCAAAGAAAACTTACATGGGCAAACACGATTTGGCACTAAGATAATTCCTGGAACGATGAACCATCTCCAGAATCGCCTACTACACAAATCAAAACAGTTGTCTGGAGACGAATGACAAAGTTCATTGCTGCGCGCAAAATCACACCCCCAAAGAACAAACAATCATCGCAGGGAGCTCGCCAAACCTTTTGCATGGACTTCTTGAAGCAAGTCTTGTGCTCCTCCATTGAAGCATGAATAAACTCATCGACGTGGTCCCTCACGTCCTGCAAGAAACTGGCGTCATCCGCCTTCTTCTTCTTCCGGCAGGACGCCATGGCTGGATAAGCTGCAGGAGTTCGCTGCCAAATTTTCGATCGAGTAAGGTCAGAAGCATACACTCTGAGTTAATTTTTTTTTTAAAAAAAAGAGATTTTTATTACAACAAGTGTTCGGAAAAGCCTAAAGAATCGAAGGGTATGTTCTTAACGACGAGAATCCATATCACATGGAAAGCAGCACAGAGAACTGAAAAGGCTGAAGAGAAGCTTGTTAATAAAAAAGAAATAGCGAAGAACCAGAGAAAGAAACGCACCTCTGAGAGAAGGAAGTGCGATGGAAGACGAAGAGCTGGATCGAACCAGCGGGTCGTCGTATTCGTAGTCTCCAAGGAAAACCAGGGGCGCCGACGAACGCTGAACTGGTCGGGCCTGATCCCGAGTGAAATGACCAAAACGACCTTCTTAGTTGCTGATGCCCATTTGTGCCTACTAAAACACTTTTCCTACCAACCAAATCACAGTTTTATTGGCTAAAAAGCATGTTTTTATTCCAATCAAGAACAAAGAAAAAAAAAAACAAGGCATGGCAAACACAATCTCACAGATTATCTGATAAGATTTTATTTTAATTTTACTATGTTTTGACTCCAAAAATAATTTAGAATTGCTGCTGCATTCAGCAGATCCAGCAGCAGCACCATGTCGCACGCAGAAGCGATGGGTGATTTAGCATCATAAGCTTTTCATTCAAGGTTTAGCGCAGGATTTGGATTTTGTTGTATCCCACTTGGCCATGTCAGGTTTTTAACCGGCTGTAGAACAGCTTCCACTTCATGCAAAAGATCCTCATCGATTCCCAGGCTTGACAATTCTATTGCAGCAGCAACATTTTCCTCGACCTGCAAAACAATCGAAATGCTTTATAATGAATGTTTATCTTTAGGAGTAATGAAAACTATCCTCCTGCAGATGTTTACTGGTGTCTAGCATCCACATATCCTAAACTCCATGACTTAATGCATGAAGTTCTGTACATTATAAAGTATTTACAGAATATATTGTAATTAAAAGATAACATCTTAAGATCACGAGTCCCCAACTATTTAGGTTTGGTTGATCAAGAAAATGGAAGCATGAATTGCAACCATCGGGGAGGTGAAAAGGCAAATTTGTGAGTTCGAGTTTAGTACCTGCTTGCAAGAATTCATCCCAATCAACACAGTAGCAATTTCTTTATTCATCAAGCTGTATTGTAGAGCTATCTTTGAAATGCTTTTCCCTTTCTCCTTACAGTGAGCAGCTGCAGCTTTGCAGGCAGACTAGAAAAATAAATGTCAAAATTATTTTTTAAAATTTTCTGGTTATTAGCAAAAAGGTAACTCGAAGCGTATGTAATAATAATAAAGTTTGAAACTAAGTGTTCCTAAATGAAGATAACAATGCACATAAGTTATTTTCTTCTTTCTTAGATTGAGAGAGAGAAAACTATTAGCCAAACCACAAATGATTCTGCTTTTGTTCTTTGTCCTTCTCTTTATGCATAGCTTCAAATTTAGATACAAACAATTTAATAGTTAGCTTCTTTGCAGGGTTGTCTTCTTATCTCAAACATCAAAAATTTAAACACAGTGACCCATCCCAGAAAGATCTAACGGGACTCCATGCAGGAACTACAAGCCCAGGGACCTCTGTACTCCAGTCCATAAAACCTCCCCTAGAGATTTTTGATGATGAGGACGACCTCCTAGGCAGACTTCAGTATATGGCATCTCTCAGCAACACTGATCAGCCTATTTGGGACTCCTATAGTGATAAGGACAGCGAGGAATGGGTTAACCCATTCGCAGCCAAAGGTGGTGGGGATGCATTTGAGTTGATTGCTGCGGGAGTCGCACTCGACTACCCTATTATCAGAAGACTAGCAGAAGAAACGCAGCAAATTTACTCTAATACTAGCACGGTGGTATCCCCCTACAACCCCCCGCAAGACACCTACTCTTCTTATACATAGCAACTGGATTGTACACCAACGGAAACCATTTAAGTGTTATTAATTAACTTGGTGGAACATTATTCTTCTGAAATTTTGACTTATTTCTATTTGTCTACTCAAGATCTTCAACCTGTGTGAAAGTACAAGACAATGCCTGTAAAATGGAACCGTCTTGTTAGACTAAACTAAAGCCTCTGAAGCTAATATTAAGGTTACCTGAGTTGAGTGTGGCCGAAGTGAGCCAGCCAAATTGGACCTAAACTGAGAGATGTATGTGCCTTTGAAACTGGGATTGAGCTTCTAGCAGAGGCGCTGGATGAAGCGGTCACCAGGCCTAGAAGTGGGCATCACTGAAAGGGGTGGGCTACCGGGTTTTAACCCAAGTCTAAATCTTAAAGTCTGAATCGTGGTCACAGTTGAATTACTGTAATTTCCAAGCACAATTATAGGCCTCAGGAAATGCAGCTCACATGCCAAACAAGTTTTATTTTCATTCATGTGGTGCCAAGTGCCTCCCTAGTATCATGAAGTTAGTTAAAGGGTTAATGGTTGAGTTTAAGTTACAATTAGCAGGTATTCTCTATGCATATCATCCCAGAATCAATATACATAAATGTTAACACCATTTACAACATATAAAGTCACTATAAAAAAAATGATGAGAGAACAATTACCTTGAGCTCTGATGGGGCAGGATGCCATTGTGGCGGATCATTGTCAGTAAGAAGGCCCATTGCTAGAGGTGAGGCACTGATTACCCCAACGCCCTTGCTTTTGAGATATGGTAGCAAATCTACCAAGGTTGAATCATTAATACCGTAATGACAATATGAAAGAATAACATCAACTGAACCCAGTGGAACACGATCAAGAACATATGTGAATATCCCTAAAGGCAGACCAGTTATCCCAATAAATCTGACCTTTCCTGACTCTTTTATCTTCTGCAATGCCGGAATTGTCTCATTGACAATCTGCAGATTTAAGCATACCAAACAATTTCCAACATCAACCAAAGTAATTAAAAAAAAAAAACAACAAGCATTCGAGACAGAAAATTCAGACAGTTATTTCAGAATGAGATAATACATAAAGTTCGGCCATTTTCTTAGACTTGGATGTCAACAGTCAACAAGGGCTATAAAAAGCCAATTAGGGTCGAGTGACAGAGAAGAAGAAACCAGTGGATAGAACAAAACCTGATCCAGGGACCCGAACTCGATGTCATGACAGTGGAAGATATCGACGTAGTCCAACTTCAATCTGGCAAGGCTCTCATCGATGCTCCTGATCACCCTCTGCGCGCTGAAGTCGAATCCGTCCTTGTAGCGTCCACACTTGGTGGAGACAATGAACTCCTCGCGTGGCACCTTCAACTCGCTGAGGCAGTTACCTAGCACCGTCTCCGAGAGGGTACCCCCATAAAACCTAGCAAAAAGGAATAGATCAGCCACGAATAAGAGAAAAAGCGGCGCCTTTTTTCAAAGAGGAAGGCGGTGAGGCTAACGGGGAGGTATCGAAGAAGTTGATTCCACTCTGGAGGGCGAGGCGGACGGCGGCGAGGGCGTCTTCATAGGAAACGTCGCCGAAAACTTTGCCGAGAGGGGAGGCGCCGAATCCGACACGACTGAGCTTAAGGCCGGTGTTGCCGAGTTCCCGTCGCTCCAACGTCGCCATGGCAGGCGATCTTCGGCTTCGCTAGCGCTTTGGCCTTCGGGAAGCGGAAGAAAAGTCGGTGCGGCTGGGCGGTGCTGCGTGCGGGCTTTATCGAATCAGAGCAGCGCCGACGGAGATTTGCTTCTAATTTTAATAAATATATGCATATATTTTCAGCTTTATGACAAATCAATTATATTTTTAAATTAACACAACACCAATTAATGTAAAGATTTATTATTTTTTTAAAGTGTAATTTTCCTTTTTAAAAAAATCAATTAACGGACTGAGAAAAAAAAAGTAAAAAAAAAAAAGACTCATTTTGGGAAAAAAATATTAAAAGAGTTTTCGTCATATTTTTTATTATAAAATATTACTATTATTATTTTTTAGCACCAAGGTATTCGAACTTTCTATCCGATTAATCTATATTGATGATCAATCCTACTTTACAGTTCTTCGGGGACACCCCTTCAACAGCTGAACTTAAAGAAGTCAGAGCCTCAGCGGATCTCTACAAATTATTTAGGTAAATCAAGGAAGTATTCGTAGCTTTTTTAGTGGGTTACCCCGGACATGTCATCGCATCATATCTGCAAGGTTATTCAATGCCGAACTTGTACTTCATCCACCAGGTAAATTCCTACATAGATGGTCACCTCTGTAGATTTTTTAAAAATTTATTATTGAATTATACCTCGGTAGAGGATTGAACTGTGTTCTCCTGTAAATTATTTTACTGTTGTTATCGTTATACTGTGATTGGGGAAAAAAAATATTATTATTCAATGTCAGTGGACTTAATTTTTTTATCCTATTTATTTAAAAGGGTATTTTAATATAAATTAATTATATTTTCAAAAATATATTTAATTTTTACATTATCCTTATGTGAATATTGACTTTTCTCTCTTTAACATTCAACTCTTTTCTTTTTCTCTTAAATTATTTTTTTAATTTAATACAAATAAAAATCAGCACCATTCTACCATACTGATCTCTCGAAGATAAACACCATCACATATAATATTGATTTTTACTAGCACCGTAAAGTGGTGTTGATTTTTAAATATCAACATTTTTACAATGTTAGTTTTGAAAAATTAACACCATGGTAGTATTGATGTATGTTAATTTTTTACTTTCAGAGATAATAATTTTTGACTTAAATATCTGAATGAGATATATTTTTTTTTATCGAACTTCATTCAAAGATGTACATTTATTATTAGGTGAAACTTGTGATAGCTCAATTTCAAATTAAAAAATAATATTAAAATTTTATTTAAATCCATCAAGGAGTTTCAATCAAAACTTATCAATGAATATAAAGAGTTCCGATCAAACTTATTCCAAGTATTATAGAGAGTTTATGTGTCAAAAAAAAATATATCATTTAAGTCATTAACAACAGTTATCAGAAGATTTTCAAAGTTTGACTTTAAGGCATTAGCACATACACATAATTTATCGTAGTAATATTGGAACTAGACATGAACATCATTAATAATTTCACTGCACTATACTCTGCTATTGTTAGTGCAATCGGCCCAGGTTACAATTGATCATACTCAAGTTGAGCTCGAGTTAGGTTTAGATATTTGACAACGGTCAATGGAGAAGTCTAAGTAGGTTGACTTGGCATGAAAAGTCTAAATAGTGAGACTTGGCATTGGAGAAGTCTAATAATGGATTCTTGGCAAGGAAAGTTCAATGTGTGACTTGGCAAGGGAAAAGTCCAATATTGGTCGGCAAGGAAAGTCCAAGTTGCGACTTGGCAAGGAAAAAGTCAAACATGGGTTGACAATGAAAGTTGAAGTTGCGACTTGACAAGGAAAAGTCCAAGACTGTGGTTCTTAGCGGTGGACACCTGATAGTATAACCGAACTAAGGGAAGTACACTTCAGGCCATATGTGAAGAATGACATTGGAAGATGAGCCATATGCTCAAATGTATTGGGAGTATTGAGAGTACAATCAAAGTCTCACATTGGTAAGCCATGGAAAAGATCATGAGCTTATAAGATAAAGATATCTCCATTGGTACGAGGCCTTTTGGGTAAAGTCCAAAAATAAAACCATGAGGGCTTAGGCCCAAAGTGGACAATATCATATCATTGTGGAGATATG
>JBAMHZ010441998.1:0-10073 GCA_037177395.1 Alpinia galanga | reverse complement strand
GAGGAGGTATTAATGTGTATTCTTCAGTTGCTCACGCACACACATAAAATTGATGCTCAAGCTAACATTTTCATGTATATATATAACAATATTATCCTACATAATTTATCCGTAAACATCTATGAGCACATTCATTATTCACTGTCTGATTAGATGATTAACATAGCTCAATTCTTGAATCATAAGAAATTTAATGATAGATAATGGAGATGCTCACGGATAAATTGTATAGGATAACATTTATCTCTCTCTATATAAAATAATTATATGGTGTGTGACGACTTTGTGCATTGATCTTCGTTAGCTGTCATATGTCGTCGATCACAAATGAGCACTATAATTAATATCTAAATTTTAGCTAATGTCAGTGACATTCAATCACGATCAGAATCTAATCAAATCGTCATCGAAACAAACTCTAACTTCAGTGAAACTTAAACTAGATTTTATCTGTGATTCAGTTGGGATACTAACAGATAATGTCAGTGATTTGAGACGAAATTATTATACATTTATTGTTGTCGCGTAAAATCGTAGACGGAAGCGTCACCCCAGTGTAACAAATCCATTTAAAATAATTACATTTTTTTTTACTTTGTACTTTTTCTGATTTTTTTAACGAAACCAAATTGATTTTGCAAGGTGGGTGGTCGGACAAGTAACTGGTTTCTGATAAAGGCGGCTATCGGCTCCTCATCAACCGTCAATCCTCGATCGGACGGTTGTATCCCCTTAGGAGATTAAGAGTTCGGAAATATCGACAGCGAGGCCCTTTGCTTCGGCCGCCTCAGCGCCTGTGGACGGCGGATAAGGGAGGTGAGAGCTCCAAGGAATGATCGGAATAGGAGGGGAGCCCTAGCTGTGGATCTCGTTCCTGTGGCGAAAACCTAGAATCGTCTCCGATCTCCACCGGCGA
Source organism: Alpinia galanga (assembly GCA_037177395.1). Lineage (NCBI taxonomy): Eukaryota > Viridiplantae > Streptophyta > Magnoliopsida > Zingiberales > Zingiberaceae > Alpinia > Alpinia galanga. The sequence continues at coordinate 9,157 of JBAMHZ010441998.1, read as the reverse complement.
GTCTGCATGAGTAGGGCGGGAGAGGACGATCGCTGCGGCAAAGGAAGGTTCTTGAAGCATCCATGGTGCTGCTCACTGCATCCTCTTGGTCACCGACATCGGTTCAACCGTTCTTCGCCTTTTCTTCTGTCCTACGGGCAGCTTCGGGGCCGGCCTCCGGCCTGTGCGTTATCTCCCTTCGACAGCTGACGCTGAGGCCCCAAAGGCACCTCAATCGCAGGTATTTTATTTAATTAAAAAGACTTTTTTTTTTTGGAAAAAGTATTTTTGATATAAATTGAGGTTAGAGTCTGTTGAATATTTTAAGTCTCTGAACACATTGCGGAACTTGATATTTTAATTCTTTATGATTTGATTGGTATATCTTTCTTTAAAAAAAAGGTGTCAATACTGGAATATCTCGCCAATACCCACAATTCTTATTTCTCAATTCGACATGGTGTGGAAGCAACATTCATGTTTCGTCCACCATTGAAACTGAAAGAAATGTAAAAGAAACTTTTTGATGTTGTCTTTTCCTTTGCTCCCTTTCTCTCTCTCTTTCCATGCTAAGCGATGTTATGTGCTTTTGTTGCACATGGTTTGTGGTTCAGACCTTATATTTGAAAGTCTTTTAGTTACTGAGATATGGGATAAAGTAGAAATGTGTCTACGCATTTACTTGTTGGAATATTAGTAGTTACGTATATGAATACTTGTATGTGACATAATTTCTCAATTACTGGATCTGATGAAAATTTTGATCTATGTATCAGGTTGGGTACATCCACACCAAAATGTTTTGCCACAGACATTGGCATTGACTGTGAAAATGATGTGGTTGAGGATTCAACTGCAGAAAATTCTAGGTCTTTTTCATCTGGCAGCTTAGTGTCAGTTCATCTCAAGTCAGATATTCTTGGAGCCAGCCCTTTAGATTTGTCAAGCACAGAGGCTGACACAAATAACCTTCTTACACAATTGCACGTGTGCTCTCTGTCTCTCTCACTCTGTGGATTTTCATACTTGAGCGTTTTAGTTTATTGTTATCCTCTTGAATCGTTGACATAAAACTTTTATTGCCTAACTTTCAGGTTTTATCCAAAGTGCAACAAGATGCTCTAGCAGCTACTCCAATACACCCTACTGGTTTATATGGTAAAATCATCTTCAGTTTTCAATTAATTCATGTGCCAGAATCTGATTTTTAATATATAGACACCTATTCAAACCATCATCAGATGTTTGTGACTCAAATGTTAAAATCACTTCGAAAGCTAAATCATGTAAATTTCAATTCAAGAAGTCCATCTTTGAAATGAAACTCCTAGTCGTAATAATATTTCGTGGAATAATATGATTCTTTCTGAGAGTTAATCTTACATAATTTACTGAATATGACAACACATAACCCACTTCTCTGTCAATTTCTGTAGATTTTCTAGTCTCTAGATAAGTTATAGTGTTTCTTACTTTGCCAGTGACATGCTTAAAATAATGTTTAACTCTTGTTGCTGTGATGTTGTAAAATTACAGCTCTCTATGCTATCTCCTTAGTTGGAAATCTAGTGGAACGACTTTGGAATTTTGTTTGGCCTGCTGCTGTTGCAACTATCTATCCTAATTTGCTTCCTGTTGCTGTTCTGGAGTTCTTCACAAAGGTACGGATCTGACTTTATCAAATTGTCCAAAGAAGGTTGTAACAAGTTCAGGCTATGCAGCTTACTGTCTTTGTGGGCGGGCCCATGGTTGGTACTCTTCTGGATTATTTTCCAAGAGTTCCCATGTACCATTGTCTTAATTTTGTTCAGGTATGTACCCTTCTTACATTCTTAACACTTGCAGTCATCTGTTCACAGTCATGGACAATTCAAAGTACATCTTGAGCACCTCTGTTTGCTTACTATTATACTGTTTGTAAATAATTTTGTTATGTCAGACAGCTGCTCAGTTGTTATCAGCTGGGATGATCATTTATGCACTCAACACGGTAAAGCAAAACTCTGCATCTTCTGTGCTTCTTCAACCTTGGTTCGTTATCCTTGTGGTTGCTGCAGCAATTGAAAGGCTTGCAGGTTTAGCATTGGGAGTTACCATGGAACGTGATTGGGTTATTCTGGTAGTTCTTTGAATTGCTCTTATTTCTGCTGTTAGTTGCTTATCATGAATCTGCATTTGTTTATTCTTGTATTATTTTTCTTTTTTGTTTTTTCTAATAGTTAGCAGGCAGAAACAGGCCAGTTGCACTCGCCCAAGCAAATTCTATACTTGGTCGTGCTGATCTTTTTTGCGAGGTAAACATCTGGCTGCTGTCTTACAAAATCAAATGTAAGGACTTCACTGTGCTTGCAAGATATGAGCTCAATTGAGTTGACTTGCCAAATTTAGAAAATTAGGGTTCTTGGCCATATGAATCTGCTGGTTGCTGGTCCAGCTTTTACATTCTCACAACAATCAAAATTAGGTTTACCTTGGCTCAGTGTTTAAGACATTTGCTAGCCTTAACTTCTTGAGCAAAATGCTGGGTCTTGAACCTGATTTGGAGCATTGAATCATGTCTCCTTCTTGAGAATTGCCACTACTAGTACATATATAACCTAAGTTCAGATATTAACAGTTTATATTTACTATTTTAAGGAACATTTTGTAATGTTTGTTTGCTTGAAATGCATTATAAGTTGACATGTTAAAGAATAACTTACTTGTCAAGTGAGAAGATGAGGGTATAGATCCTTCTGCATGTTTCCAGGGAAGTGATTACCATACAATTCGTGAAGAACTTCATCAGTTTGCAAAGAATTTCATCAGTATCGATGTGAAAGGAACAAGTTGAAACTATCCATGCATAAGAAGTGCGTATTTGAATTGTCTATCATCTGTGCATCATGCAAATACATGCTTAGTTAAAGTGAATTCTTCTATATCTTTGGTTTGTTCACTCGTGTCAAATATTTGATGCTGATGTTAAGTGCAATTTTATGCATCTACAGCATTCAATCTGTTAAATTCGTAGCTACTAATCTGCTCTAATAACACATTAAAGGAACATTTTCAATGCTATGCCAAGTTTGCCAACTTGGTAATTTTTCCTGCCCATGTTTGATTTCTGATACAACTTTAGCACCTGAGAGTTCATTTAACAACTTACTTCAGTTCTCTGTGATGAATAGCCTCTTTTAAATGTTTGCAGATAGCTGGTGCTTCACTTTTTGGCATTTTGTTGTCGAAATACAATTCAATGACTTGCTTAAAGCTTGCATGCGGTATGACGATGTTTGTACAGCCTGTTCTGGTAAATCTTTGGGTGCTTTTGTTCTTTTGCTACTCAATTCTGAATGACATTCTTTATTTCACATTCACCATCTGTTTTGCAGTTTGTCTTGGGTCAGCTGATCAATTCACTTTCCAATGGTGTTCTTGATCTCTCCAGATCCCCTAATATGAAACCTGTTGTCACACCTTTGTTTGATGCATCAGAAATAGGTTAGAGTATTATTAGCAACATTTATCAACTTTGTTTTATCTTGAAGTGTTAATCATATGAATATCTAACATTCAAGTACTATGCAGTTGGAACTGGGTTGGATGCTTTTAGACAAGGCTGGAAAGAATACAAGCATCAGCCTGTCCTTCCTGCAAGTTTGGCATATGTGTTGCTTTATTTCAATGTTGCTCTAGCTCCTGGTTCCATCATGACAACACTGCTTGTACATCACGGTAACAAATCAATCCAATGGATCAATCTTTTTTTTTTTTGGGTTCCATCTTTTTCAAATTTAATCCGGTGCACACATTTTTTTTGTTTGGAGTATTGTATGCAAATGTATAATATTTTTTTTGAAATTACTTTGGGATAGAATTACTTGACAGTGTAAGATATAAAAATAAGAACGCCAATTACTTCAATGTAGCAGCAAATCCTTCTGTAATTGCTAAAAACGCTATAGTAAGTCATACCAGAAGTTCACAAAGAAATAAGCTGATTCCACCAAACATAGTGCCTGCTTTATGGTCTGGTATCTTGCTAGTTACTAATTTTACCAGAGAATCATTACTTTGGCACTCTTCAAGTCCTCCTCGGTTGGCTTTTTCTTGGATGAATATGATCCAATAATCAAAGAAATCCTGATCGTGGAAATTTAGGTTGTATTTGCTGAGAGAGACTAGGGAGATAAAAAGGTAGGAAAAATAGTAAGAGTTAAATCAATTGTTCAGAATTGTTTTGTGGGGAATAAAATGAAGGAAAGGAAATTAGGCCTCTTTGTCTATCCAAATTGATCCATACCCATTAAGAAACTCAATACTCACATGTCTTATATGCAATATCCATCTCATGTTATAATCATAGATTCCTGACTAAATGGGTTGGGTGCCAGGTACCATTAATCTAATTTTTATTATGGAACAAAGAAAATGAGAAATTAGATATTTTAATAATTTATATTATTATCTACTAATTGTAGACAATTAAATTAATTTTAGAACTCACTTCCTGAGCTTTTAACCAAAATTTATCATATATCTATTGTGGGTATTTACTACTTTTCCCAGACATTTTTAATGGGTGCTTGAACTTGATTAAACGGGACAAATAGTCACAAGTATTTCATCCATTCTCATCCCTAACCATCACCACAGTCATCTCCAACATATATATTCTCTATCCTCAAGTACAGTTGGTTGCAAAACATACATGATTAACAATTCTGGTTGGATTATTATTTCCTCTTTATCTTGCTTAGTTATTCCTTCTATCATTTCTTGCAATACTTATTCTGTGTTAGAATTATGGAGTACATATTCCTATGTTATTCTTATTCTATATGTTAGAATTATGGAATACATATTCATATGTTATTCCTATTCTATTTCATTCCCAAAATAATTAACAACTTTATTATACTAGTCTCATCGATAAGACAGAAAAAGTTAAATATATATGGGGAGGTGAGTTTCATATCTTCCATGGGACTTATTATGTAGGGAAGCTTTCCCTTGTTGACAGTCAAGGAAAGAGTGGAATGTTACCACGACGTGCTGTTATGTTAAGGTATTGGAGCTTGAATATGAGAGGAAGAATAATTTGTTGTGTTTGAATAGTTCCAAGTATTCAGGCTGTGTTAATATACAGTGAATACTGCTCCTTATCCTGGTTTAAAGGTGTTTTAATCATCACCGCAGAAGTATATCTGCTCTTGTTATCTCAAGTAGTCGCTTAACCAGTCGACGAAGATAGCCTTCTCATCCATTATCATAATTACACTAAGGGTGTCGTATTTCTGATGACAGCTTTTCTTGTCTCACTGCATTGTTTTTTGAGTTACTTTTTGAGTTGGGGGGTATGTTTTGATTTAGCAATCTGATACACCAAATACAAGTCTAGGTGTCAGTGGCTGTGCCCCCAGGATGAATATTTGTAAAGATCTTCTAGATGGATTCAGTTTGATGGATGTAATAAATATAATCTTGCAAAGCCATGGTACTTTTATTTAGAAGACTGCCGTGATGAAGTGTTGTTTGCTAAAACATCTACATACTTTCTTTAGTTGTTGGGTGTCAACTAACAAGAATTGACCATTATCAGCTACTTATATGGAGGAAAAACTAGATGCTTGCAAATAAACTATGTAAACTCGGTAATAGGGAGTCGATGATTGAGTAATTGAATCATACTTTCTGAGTGTGTTTCATCAGACATGCATGGGTCTGTTTGAAATGTGTGATTCTAGCTCGCTGTTTTGTTTTTAGGACCTTGTTTAACTAGAGTCATGTTGGAGTTTTAAGGCTTCAATGAACAATATGCCTCTATTCATTCTCACATATTGTATATTATTTTTACAGGCATCAATCCATCAATTATTGGTGGATTCACTGGATTATGTTCTATCATGGGTTTTGCTGCAACATTCATGTCTGCAGGCTTAGTAAAAAGGCTCGGCATACTAAAGGTTGCAATTTGCAGTTTCTTGGCTCGTAAGTTTCGAGATCTTTTACTAGAATTGCTGGATAAAAAAGCTCTCTTTTATACAATACCAGGCAGGAGCCGCTGGATTGATGTTTCAAGCATTTTTTCTCACGTTAGCTGTTTCGGTGTATTGGACTGGTTCGATCACTCGGCAAACTAGCCTACTAATTTTTCTATCTCTAATTGTAAGTATCAACGTAATCTCTGTCGGTAACTCGCAACTCCACGTCGGATAAGTGTGCCCTTTTGTTTGATCGCTTCTTTTTGCTTAACTCATTGCGGAATCATTTCGCTTTGCTTATTTCTTGTGTTTGTTTTGGATAGGTGGTTTCGCAGTTGGGCCATATGTCATATGATGTTGCAGGAACACAGATTCTTCAAATGGGAATTCCGCCTGCCAAAGCAAACTTGATCGGGATTACTGAGGTCTCAATGGCCAGTCTTGCCGAACTTCTCATGTTCGGCATTGCAATCGTTGCAAATGATGTCGCACATTTCGGTTTCCTGGCTACTCTTTCTGTATCTTCTGTTGCAGTAGCTGCCGCGATATTCTGTCAGTGGCTGGCTAACCCAACAAAGAGCCAGAGGGAACTCTTCAAGTTTGATAGAGCATTTTGACAAAATGTTTAAACTTCTTTTGTATCCACATTTCAGCATATATCTCCATGGAAATGCCATATTCATTTCTCAGTATTAGCATTAGCATGCATCCGGATTTAGAAATGACAACGAGTTAGATTTTATATTTGCCGTTCTTATCTTTATTTATTTAGACTTGTTATTGATTCGGCTTAGATTTTTGAATCTTCTGAGATGATTATGTGAGGATGGGTTTTTTCCAAGCCGTAATAATAAAAGGGGTGTTTTCTAGTTATCTTCCCTGTCAAAGTTAATATTAGGTCAGATAACTGTTGGTTTTTCAACTAACGACTCTTCGATGTCTAAATTAGAATTTATAGGTGGAAGAAGAAGACGACTAAAAGAAAAATTAAGAATCAAATGAGTAAAAATGTTCAATTCTTACGTATGTGTCTTTCCTTCCTTTTTCTACTTATAAGGATTTTTTTTTTATCTTTTTTCCCTATGATCTCTTATCTTTTCCTGACAAGAAGGCATCTGATAAGGAGATCATTGTAAGAATGACAGGTGGCACAGTACGATGTCCTTATTAGGTCATTAGAGAAAAATATCTTTTTTATTATGGTATGAGGTATTCTATTTTAGCTGTTATCATAGATGGTGGTTCTCTTTACCTCTCAATAACTTCGTAGGCATAAACTTTTAACAATTTTTAGAAATGAATCTTCTGCGGGCTCCTTTTGAAAAGGACAAGAAAGCTGAGCTTTCCTGTATTATCATGGGTGGTGGTTCCCTTTACCTCTCAATAACCTTGCAGGCGTAAATTTTTAACAATTTTTAGAAATGAATCTTCTGTGGGCCCCTTTTGAAAAGGACATGGGCTTTCCTATAATACCGAGTTGTTTTACTTCAGTTCAGGAATCGGTCTGATAGTCGAGCTGTTTTACTTTAACTCGATGATTTACCTGACAACTGAGTCATTTTACTTTAGTTCGGAGATCTGCCTACCGTTTTACTTTAGCTCGGGGATCTACTTGACGGTCGAGCCATTTTACTTTGGCTCAGTTGATTTCTTTCCAAGCTAAGTTGATCTGATTTAACTCAATAATTATAGTCTCAATAGAGTCATTCTCATTCGACCCAATTTTTTTTCTATCAGACCCAAATATTCGAGGTTGTATTGTTGACTTTGTTTGACCATCATTCTTTCTCTGATTCTATACTATGAAATGAAAATGTAGCTGTATCAGTTATCATGTATAATTTATCTATAGGTACTTTTGTTATTTATCGTTCAATCTCTTCGAGTTCAATGATTGAATTATAGTGCATAATTGATCGAACGACGAATAATAAAAATGTTCACGAATAAATTATATAGGGTAATATTTTTCTCTATTTGTTATATAATTCAACTTTTATTTTTATATTCATATTCTATTATTATCACTTATAATTGTATTTTTTAAAAATTTAAAATATTTTGATGAAGTTATTAATAATTATTAAATTTGATAACAAAAATATTAAAGATAAAAATTAATAAATTAAATATTATAGAAGAAATAATAAAATATTAACAATTGTTTATTCCAAAACTAACAACGTACAGGGAATGATTAAGATTCTATCGTATTCAAATTTGAGAATTTTTATATTTGATTTTGTTTGAAAAAATCCCTTCTTATTTTCCTATATTCAAATTTGGTATTGGATTTTTCACAGGAGATTTGAAAGAAATTGTCATCTCCGTACAAAATTCATGCATACTCTTCTGGAGTCATTCATGAGATTCATTCAGAAGATAATTTTTCATGAGGTATGCATGTGATTTCTTTCAAGTGCATATATGCATATGCAAGTGGCTCCTTTCAAGTATATGCATGCAGGTGATTCTTTTTTAAATATATATGTGACTTTTTTCAATTCATGCAAGCGACTATTTTTGAGGCATGCATGCGACTATTTTTGAGTTATGTAAACGACTTTTCCTGAGGTATGCATGCGATTCTTTTCGAGATATACATACGATTCTTTCCGAGGCATACAAGCGACTCTTCCCGAGTACTTGTTTTTCTCGAGCACTTCTTCTGAGTGCCCTCAAACTTCTTTTGACTGCTATCATCTGCTCTCGGGTAATTGACCTATATGACATATGTAATAAACCATCACTACAAGAATAATGTTCTTTAATGACACTCAAAAATATTCTTATAGTATATTTTTAGTGACACTAATATTTTAGTGACATCACTAAAATACGCCTTATAAAGTGATGTCGTCTTAGGCCCTACTTACATTCTTGACATTTTATAATATCATTATATAATATAAATGCTAATATTAAAAGTGTCTCAATTTAAATATATAATGACATTTTAAAATGTCAGGAATAATTATATTTTAAAGACATTTATATATGCCTTGTTATAATTATAATAAGGACAAAATTAAATGTCACATAAACTTTTTTTTTACATTTACAAATGTCTTATATTTTTTTAGACAATAAAAATTGTCAGTAAAGATAATTTATAAGATCATTTTAAAGTGTCATCTTAACTAATCTATAATGACATTTATTAATGTCATTATAATAATTTATAAAGACATTAAAATGATCACTAATATTTA
>JBAMHZ010441968.1:0-10075 GCA_037177395.1 Alpinia galanga | reverse complement strand
AAAAGCCTAGCTTTTGTATGAACATCTTCATTTTGAAATAAGAATCACATGATCATTATTTGCATTTTATATTTATGTATATTGTCTGATACTTTACATTGTAGATAACATGGTGTGTGGTGTCACACAGAAGATCATGTTGTCAGTTTCTCGTAGAGTATCCTTCACGTATGCTCGACTCTCGTCTCTTTGATACATTTGAGCTTCTAGCTTATCTCCTAATGTCATCATTTACGTATGCCCCGAAGTGTGCTTCCTTCGGCTTTGTCCTTATTACTTTGTCCACAGTTCCTTGAATGCACTATCCTTTATTGAACCCGAAGCCGTCAAACTATGTATCTTACAGTCTTGCATGATTCATATACACATATTAAATATAAATAAAAGCTTAACTTAAACTGTTTGCCCAAATATCAAAATTCATAGTCATATTGGACCATCTAAGATAAGATTACTCAAACAATTTTCCCTTTTTAGAAGACACAATAATATTATTTTATTCAATTTAAATCAACACTTATTATTTGACGATTGTTGGACAAATTAGATTAGAAGGAGTTTTCATAATGATATTGTTAAAGAATTTTAACTTCGTCGTTTGCTCAATAATTTAATTTAAGGGGTGAAATATGACCACGTAAATTTATAGCAAACGAAAAAAAAAGTACTTTTGAATCAAATAACAGTGCAATCTCTTTATATTATTTTATAAAAAATTAAAAATATTAGACACGTTTACAATATAAAATCATGTGCATTTTATAACGAAAGCTAATGGATAACTTTTTACACAGAACATGTTTTCAATATTATTTTAATGCTTAAAAAATATACAAATATCATAATTAATATTTATGGTATAGAATCGTATTGATATATTGTTACCTTGTAATATTATTTATAAGGATAGATTTATTTATTTAGTATGATTTTAATATTTTAATATAATATAATTTAAATTATAAAATATAAGAAAATATTGTAATATAAATTACGGACTAAAATCTATATAATTTAGATTACATTACAATATTAACCGAAGTCAATGTCAACGATCGATAATTAAAGACCATCGATCGTGGTTGCCGATCTTCGGTTGGCCGCCGGTTGATCACCGATTGCCACAGATCGATTATCGCCCGTAGACCACTGATCACTCGCTGGCCATCAGCCGTCAACTATGATCGGTAATGATCAATGACCTATATAATCGACAGCAATCGACGATCAATAATGTACAATAAAAATAAATATTAAATAAAAAAATTTAATTACTCTTATAATTAAAAATTACATTATAAATCTTAATAAATATAATAATATAATATTAATTTAATTACATTATATTACATATTTCATTATTAACGACTCCCCCTTAGTTTAAAGTGAGTAAACCTCCTTCAATTTTTTTTATTCGTTTCGCCTGTAAATTGCCCAATACTGACCTTCGGCTCCTACGTTATTTTAAAATTCGATCCTATTCGAGTGAACCTTTGCCACTCCTATCGTCTCTCTTTCTCGGGTACGTCCTCACAATCCTTCCCTAGCGAGCAGACATCCAAGCTAGCCACGGTACCGCGTCGCCCACCGCAGTGTTAAGGGCTCCCAGTCGCCCTCTCTTGCGGCCCTTCGTTGGCGTCAAGTTCCAATCGATCAAGCGAGCGCGATTTCGTGGACGAATGCGCGTCTGCCACTGCCGCGCCTTCCCTCTCTCGAATCAGGAGTCGCATCTTCCCCTCTTCCTCATCCTCCTACCTAGTTCTGATGTTTAAAAGCCCCAACGTCGCAGCTAGGGTCTTCCAACGCCAAATCCTCGCTCCTCGGCCTGGTGCCAGTGTACGCTTTCATGCCATTCTATACCAAACGTTTGATGATGATTAGTACCTTTGTGCGTCATTGTCGAAAGTTGACACTTATTTCTTTTTTTTTTTTTTTGGCATCAAAAGCGGAGCTTTAATTGCCTCCTAGAATTGCCATTTAATGCTAAACGGACTTTTGTTCTGTGATGGTCTATGTCACCTTTAGCAATTTTATTTTTCTTTGTTTTGAATTTCCCATTTTATTTTTTTAAGCATCGAGCATAGTTTCTGGTAACTACTGATCCTGTAGCTTTGTCATTGAGTAACACGAAAACAAAATCGTTGAATTTGTCTTCATGATGGATATTCTTTGCGGTCTAGTTTTCAAGTTAAATTCAGGTTGTAGAAGTTATTTCCTTTTCATAATCAAACTTACATGTGTTATGCTATACTGATCACCAACAAAGGGACAAAATGAACATTTGCCATTCTATTTCCATTATACTCTCAATATCATAGGGTGCTTGTGAAGAATAATGATTTAATATCATAACATGCATACTTTTAGCTAATATATGTGGCTACCTTTTTTGGCCAGTATTGTTCATACGAACTGCTAGATTCAACAGACTCATATGCTGGTTTGATGTTTTTAGATTAACAATGTTTCTGTACTAATTTCTCACTTTTTGCAGATTAATTTTGTTAGACAATTTTACGAGAATCTTGTTCCTGGCTGTACTGTATGTGATGTTGATTGTCCAGATCATTCATTTCGGAGGTTCACTGATGATGGGCAGTACATTGTCAGTTTCAGCAGAAACACGCAGGATATCATAGTTTTCAGACCCAAATGGTTGTCATATTCATTCAAGGGAGAAGATTGTAATCACCAAATTTTGACCCAAAAAACCAAGAAGTTTGACAGCTTCTTTACCCATCTATACACTATATCACTAGGATCCAGTAATGAATCCATTTGCAAGAAATTTTTTCTTTATTTGGAGAACCATCAGTTTGGCTTGTTTGCAACAAAAAGTCATGAGCTTTCTTCTATTGATGGGACAATTCTTGAATTTCCTGCAATAGAGAAGATAACACTTCAACTTGTAAGGTACTTAGCTACTCAGGAAATACTTTCTATTTGCAATGCTCATCTCTTAATTTCTCAAGCTGCTCAATATCTGATATTTTAGTTTGATACTATTCTTGACAGACTCAATGATGGGGTGGTAATGGATGAGAAATCTTTTCATAATGACTATGTCGACTTAACTCACAGCATGGGGGTTTTCTTGTATGAAAATTTGTTGTGTGTATTGTCCCTGAGATACCAGACAATTCATATCCTCCAAGTTCGTGAACCAGGAAATCTAGTTGATGTACGAAGTATTGGTCCATTCTGCCTAGAGGATGATGAGCTATTTCTTAACTCTCATTCTCAGGTGTGTTGTCTTTTTTTTCTACATCTTTAAAATCAGTGTGCCTGGCTTCACAAGAGTTTGGCCATCTCGTGCTCATTAAGAAAATGATTATATTCTTCATAAATTCTTTTAAAATATTTTACTTTGAAGTTATTTAATATAGGAATAACTGCATTAGTTAGGGCTATATCATGTTTGTATCTGCTTTTAAGAATACCCATGAGAATCTGCTTATTCATATTCCAATGCTTAAGTTCATTCTTTTTGTTAGTTAATTAATCACTTAGTTTTTTTATTAGATTAGATATGCCTTATAGTGAGCCTTATAAGCATATATTCTTATATCATTTTATTCTGAAATTAGATATTTCTTTATGTGGATGTCTTGTTCTACCCATTGCTTAATTGTAGACTTAAGTGATTATTGCCTGTTTATCCTTTTAATAACCTTGAAGACAGACATTTTTTAATGTTAAAATTGCTTTGTAGATTGTTAAGCCTAACTAACCCCAAATAGTTGGAACAAACATGGCTTGATGATGGTTACAACGTTTTTAAGCTGGCCTATCATTTTATTAAAGAAAGGAAGGGGAAAATGAATGTACATACCTAAGCCAGTGTAAGCCGGTGAACCTAACCACAAAGAACAATACAACAAGCAGACATTTTGGCTTACAAGTTAACCATGTACATACTACATACACCTGTCAACTAACCAATACTTTAGAGTGAGGCCTTCAAAGTAAACACCCATGCACGCTGAAGAATGTGAATTCTGCAGATTTCTGGGAAGGGGAACAAAAATCAATACTGTTGGCTATGGTTGGTGTGCTTGAAGAAAATCTGCATATTAGATTCCATGCTCACCGCACTCAGGTCTAAGTCTATCTGCATCCTCATTGTGTTGGACATGGCTCTGTGCTGGGAATCATTGAGACAGAAGCATGCAAGTGTAGGATGCAGTGTTGACAGGAAAAACAAAACAGAAGAATAAAAATCTATTAATGCAATAACTTAGGAGCAGTCAATGAAGTAGATTGGGGGAGGAGGTCTTGGAATTGGCAGCTCTGATAATATGATATTTGGGAAAAAATTATTAGGGATATTTGTCATTTGAAACATACACCTTTGCAATTTGTATGTTAAAACCTATACCCCACCCCTAACTATCTACGTTTGGGTTCTTAAAAATTGCATTTCAGATTTGGTGCAAGAAGGAAGCCTCATAGGTACAACTTCTCATCAATTTTTCATAATTTGGAAGTGTGACAATTTTAGTATATAAACATCTGGCAGCCTTACTCTCAGTTTGGTTTGCATCACCATACAGACACTTGTTGATTTGTAGTACTAACACCCTCACTTTTAGCGCTATCATTTCTGATTGTTGCAGGCATAGTTGAGATGCAAACAAAGTTTTCACTTGAAATGTTTCTTCATTAATTGAAAGGGAAAACCTCAAAGGAAGATGATAAAGCTAATGTTTGGTTCCTTGAAGACTACAAAAGAAGATGACAATATAATTTTTCTTTACCATTATAAGGGATGACCAATAGATGACAACTTTTCATTAGTTTGAGTTCTCAGTGGAGGAGAATGATGCCAAAATATAAAGTTAATTTTTCTTGCTATTTTAAAGATATATCAGTGTGACAAAATAAATTGGTATATAGTCTGAATATGAACCTATAATAGTTTTGCTTTTTAGTTCTAATATTTCTAGAAATTTAGTTTCTTTTACACTGAATCTGAGCACCATGAAATTGCCATATGATGCAAACTGATTTATCCCTTTACCAAGTATGTGAGATTATTGACTGACACATGTTCCCTGCTTGTGTTGCGTGATGTTTCTTGAATATAAAATTTCTAGAAATAAGAACTATGAAGTTGGTTTCTATTAGGATGGGAAGTTATCACTACACATTTTCTTCAGACCTCAAAATCAGGCCTCAAGTTTCATCAGTTCCCAATCTATTATTATCCGCTGAGGTGGCTTATGTTGTATATGTCCATCCAAGGGTTGCCTGTCCATGGGAATGCCGACCCATGTGGCTTACCAATGAGCAAGTGGAAGACCCCTTGGACTCATTTACACCTTTAGCATACTTGCAGTCATGGAAACCCATATGCCCTTTTTAATTCCACAGCTGATAACGTCATAATAACTTGGTGATAAACATTAAAAATTTAACTCCAAGTATCATTGGTTTTCTTCTATTTTGATGTTATTCTGGCATGTAGTGATGTTAGTGCCATATATTTTCTTCAGTGCAGTGAAGTTGTCAATAAAAGCAGGTCTGGGGAATCTGTTCATCTGTCAACTAATAATATTCATCACCAGCAGGTTACACAAGCAAACTCATTTCTTTCTGGTATCAAGCAACGTCTACTTTCCTTTATTTTTCGAAAAGCATGGAATGAAGAACCAGATCCATCCTTGGTACAGTTGAAACCCCCGTTAAACTTCACGTACACTTTGTGGGAATCTATCAAGTTTTTTTATATTGCAATTGCTTGTTATGATTAGACTTGCTAACATTTACTCATTCTTACTGATCAAAACCAGCACTTGTAAATTCAAAATGGAACAAAAACAAGCAAAAGAAATCTTAACTTACCCAAATGATAAAATTGAAGCTAGAATGCTAGTGCTTAACCACAATGGTCTAATCTATTATAAAGGTAGGAGTTAATTTGGAGTTTTCTATTGCTAACCTTAAATTATATCTCATATTTGTCAATCCTAACCTATCTACTGAATGTTGACTTAGAATTGAATTTTTATGTCCTATAATTAAAATTTTGGAATCTCACTGGGTCGATCAAGGGCTTGTACTGGTATTAAAAAAATTCTCAGTTTAGTGCCTTGAGAAGGTTCCTCAGTAAGTGGGATTGACATTTTTTATTTTTTCTATTTTTTTAATGAGTATTGCACATCAAGTGCTAAATAAAAGGGACAGTCCGGTGCACAAAGTTTCTGCCATGCGGAGTCCTGAGGAAAATTCTATTGTATGTAGTTTTACCCTGATTTTTGCAAGAGACTGTCTTCAAAACTCGAATCCGTGATCTTTAAGTCATAAAGCAGCAACTTTACCATTGCACCAAGGTTCCCCTTCCACATCAAGTGCTAAATAACATGTAAAAATAGACATATAGTGTTCCCTAATGAATCTCATAAAATGAGTTATTCAGTTGCAATCTGATGGCTTTTAAAAATGTTCCATGCCATTTTAGGTAGTGATCAACGACTATGCATATAGTCACATGAGCTACAATTGTTCAATCAATACTAAATTATAGTTAAATTAAGAGGCAAGCTGCATAATGAATTGAGCAGTCTCAAGCTCATCTCAAATCTATTTTGTTTCTTCACTTTGATCCTATTTGAGGTCACTTATGGTTAAGGTTCAAAATCTTGAGCCGTGCTGAAGTTTTGATCTTTTATTGGAATGATATTATTTTGGCATTATGCAAATGTTTCTGTTGGTGTAGTGGCACCAGAGAATCGAGCTAAGTTTTGATTACGACAAAAGTTTAAAGTTAAATCATATTATGACTAATATATTATGTTAAGTGTGTAGAACTTGAATAGACTTAGCTAAGGTCAAAGACACTCGAAGGATCTCAGTGGGACAGCAGAGTCTTAACACTGGAGAAAGCCAAGGTGGTTAAAGGATCCGATGCTAAGCAACAGGTCAGAGAACCAAAGGTAAACAAGGTAAGAACCGTGTGTGGACCGGTAAGGTCGTGTCCTCGATACGAGGATAACCTTAGGTGTCGGTTTGACTAAGGGTTATGGGAGAATACTAAAGTCAAGATCGAACAATCAAGGACTGTCGTTGCTACTTTATGTACTCTGGTATATTACTATGCTAACTTTGTGATGCAGGAAATTAGCTTGTGTTGATGATAAATTGGACTCCAGTCGACTGGTGTGTGATCAGTCGACTGGTAAGAGAAGCAATCGATTGGTGTATTCGGTCAAGAGATGAAGTGCCACATCAGAATAAGAGTTTCAGATAAATAGGAGATAGAGCTTTATCCCGATCTTGATCCGGACGAAATGGACACTTTCAAGGGCCTAGGAAATCTATAAAAGGAGGATTGGATACAAACCCTAGCAATAAAATTCTCTCAAGTGCTCTTGCTCTCCGACCGTATTCTATCGTGCTACAAGTCTACAACACCACTCCGACCGTGCTCTCTATTCAAGTCTTTGTTGGTATATTTTTATTAAAAGTAAATGCTGTAAACTTAGTTTTCAAAAGGAACGGTAAGGTTGTTACTGTCTCCTTTACCTTTTCTCGTAAGTTTCTCTTTTTTTACATCCAACGAGGAAGAGACTTTTTAGTAAATTGCCCATTGAAAGTGGTCAAGGATCACGAGCCTTGGATTAACAGCCTTTTGGCTATGAACCAAGTAAAAATAACCTTGTGTTTATGTTTGTCTTTATATTTTCTACTGCGTCTTACTTTGATTTTCGAAGAATTTTTTTTAAAATGCTATTCACCTCCCCTCTAGCATTTTTTCTGATCCTACAATTGGTATTAGAGCGGGGGCGCTTAATTTTAGTGCAACCACCATTTTGAGCAAACATTTCTTTTCGGTTTGTTTTTATATTTTATTTATCTCCCGCATTACTAATCCAAGATTAAGTCTTGGAATTTTCTTTTGTATTTTTGCTTTTGCAAGGTTATCAAAATGATTCATCAAGAAGGGTACAACACCATCTGACTTCCGTTCTTCAGCGGAGATGACTTCCATTACTAGAAGGGTCAGATGGAGTGCTTCCTCAAGACACAAATTGAAATGTAGATCGTCATCCAAACTAGCTTCGTTCTACCAACCGACGATCAAGGTGTACCTTTGGATTGCAACAAATGGACTAATGCGATGAAGTGACAAATTGAAGCCGATGCAAAAGCCACTCAGATTTTGCAATGCGACCTATCCAAGGAGGAATTCAACTGCATCGGCCCGTTCATCAGCACCAAGGACCTTTAAAACAAGCTCACTGAACTACATGAAGGGACTTCAGACACAAAGGTATGTAAGTGCAATCTTTTACTTAATAAATTGTTTAATCTAAAGATGCATGATAATGAGATGGCAAGTTAACTCCACACTCTGATCTAAGACATCTTGAATGGTCTCCACTCCATCGGACAAAAGGTAGAGAATCGAGACATTATAAGATACACTATAAATGTCTTCCCCAAGAATACTTTGTGGACATCCATGGTTCATTCTTACAAAGTATCTAGGGATTTATCTAAAATTAAGTTAGATGAGCTATTTTTGGAATTTAAATTACATGAGCATTCTAATTCAGCCCCGATCGAGAAGAGTACTACTTTATTTGTAGTACAAAAGAAAGGAAAAAAGCAAGCCTCCTCCCGAAGATGATGATTACAAATCTGACCTGGACGAAGTAACGGAGATGGCACTAGTCAACCTATTTCGAAAGTTGATCAAACAAAGAAGGTGACTGACTAAGCCAATGAAGGACAAAAGATTTGGCACAAGTCAAAACTACAAGTGTTATGAATGCAACAAGAAGGGACACATCATAGCCAAATGTCCGGAGGTAAATAATAAGCGACCTCAACCCAAGAAAGCACTCAATGCAATATGGGAAGAATCATCAGATGAGGGAGAACAAGACCAAGTCAACAACTAGGTTCTTATGGCAAGACCATCTGAGTTCAAGTCTGAGCCCGACATCGAGTCCGAGTCCAAATTCGAATCTAACACCGAGTATGAATTCGAGTTAAACCACGGATCTGTATCCGGTTCAAAAGGATCAATTAAGGTGAGTCACTCCTTAATTAAAACTTTGTATGATGAAATCAAGTTTTTAAATAAGAAATTAGCTAAGTCTGAGTTTAAGGTTGAGTCTTTACTTAAGGAAGTTAATATCCTTAAGAATAAGTCTAGCCTAACCTCTTCAACTAGCCAAGTTCAAAAGGGGAACTCAACTCAAGTCAAAAAACTTGAGGAAGAAAATTCTCTCTTGAAAGGGCAAGTTCAAAAGCTTAGAACAATAATGGAAAGGTTCACATTGGGCTCCATGGGCATTAACCTAATTCTTGGATCTAAAAGAGTTGTGTACAACAAGACCAAACTCAAATTTAGATCAACAAATAGGTCATTACTTTTTCTTATAAATCATAATTGTAGAAGAATCCAAGCATGGGTCCCTAAGTTAAATTTAAAACTACAATTAGGCTCAACAAAGTATTGGGTTCCCAAAGATTAAATATACTAGGTGGATAGACCATACCAAATCAATAATCAAGAGGAGCCAATACTAAACTTGTATGCATGATTACATAAATACGGGATTAGTTTTCAATTTAGCATGCTTAGCTATTTTAATTTCTTAAAGTAGTATTAGGATGTGGTAAGATGATAGTATGTTAGGGAGGCTTGGTCAAGTATATTCAAGCTAGATAAGGATCTAGCTTGGTGCACTTAGCTAAGTGAAACTAACTGAAGCTGCCTCACCGCATCCTAAACTAGTTAGACCAGGATTTGCCCCTAAGTAAATTAAGTGTATAATTTCTTAAGTTGGCTTTGTCTAAAGAAGTGGTCATTGTTCCAATCAAAGAAGGCCTCTATGCCTCACCATGACCTGGAAGCCATCTTTCAAAATGTTCACTTAACTAACTAAAGGTTAAATCCGAATCTAGCCCAAGGTTAATTAATGTTGGAGTAATCTTGCCTCAAGATGGTCCGGTGTGACCATGGGTTTTGGTGTTTGGGCAAAGGATTTAAGTTAGGCTTTTCCTTGTATTTGATATGTGTATATGAGTCATGCAGGACTGTAGGATACACAGCTTGATGGCT
>JBAMHZ010441958.1:0-10075 GCA_037177395.1 Alpinia galanga | reverse complement strand
ACGTTTTAGATTTAGGGTTTTGTCATGCATTCTATAAATACAATATAAATCTATAAGTTTTTCTTATCAAGATATGGTAATACAATAAATTTTCTCTAAAATTAACACATTCTAGTAAAATTAATTTGGTGACCACTTATCCCTAAAATTTAAGCTATTTGCAAAAGTTAATTAAATATTTCTATGTTCTTAACACTATCACACTTCACACTATACAGATGCTCGCTCCAGGATATGACCAGAAAATTTTGCCATTAACAAGCAAAAAAAAAAAAAAAGAGAAAAAGCCTTAATAAGTTGTCCTAAAACTCCAATGTTGGTATGCCAACTATAACTATGACCTTAGGTAATATTTATCATCTAAACATTGTATCTTAAATCCAGCTGAGGGTCAAGGTTTTGCAAGTGAGAATGAATAGGAATTCAGTTAAGCCTAAAGTTATATTCTCTATGGTTCACAAGGCTTAAGCCTCTATAGCTTCTAAATTCAGATAGGTAATTTGGAAATATAGTTCTTTCTTCCAAACTCTTCTTTCTCATTTTCACCACTTCTCTTATTTCCTCTCTTCCACTGGTTCCCACTACTCTGCATCAATAACTGGTACAATGGTATGATACTTGCATAAATTGCAAAAATACTTTCAATCAACCAAAATAGCATATAAAATGACAGATATAGATGCTTTTCTGCATAGCCATTAAATATCACTCAGTACATCAAGCTTCATTCTTATGATTAGAGCCTTAAGAGGTGAGTTAATACCGAGCATTGGTGTGCGAGAAAGTGAAGGAAGACCTTGAATAAACAAATTTTTTTAATCATTTCAGTTTATCTAAGATATTTAGAAGGGAAAGAACAGGTGTATGATTGAAAAATACAGCTTACAACTTCCTATTGGTTGTTTGCAAGGGAGCTATGTGCAAAAAAAAAAAAAAGGACGAGAGCGAGAGAATTGCTTTGTGATAGTAGTATTTGACCACATCCAAATTATTTTCCTTGCCCAACCAAATGCTAAGAAATGCAATAAATTTATTACTGCAGTGATGGACACTATACCAAAGAGAAAACATGCAGATAAAAATTTATAAAAAATGTTGAGCTACATGATAGTGTTGATGCTCAAGTGCATCAAGCTTGGGTAAGAAAATATCCACCAGAATTTACTCAGAAATTAGTATAAGATATAGCAAATAGTTAACGGTATAAATGACATAAAAAGTGAGACTCTAGTATGCTGCATTAAATACTCCTCAAGCAAGATATAACATAACATCAGGAAAATGAGAAAATTTGTCAACAAAACAATTGTAACCTGTAACTAAGAGAAACTTTGCAAAAAAGATAACTTACAGGTCTAATCTCTTCCTTCCTCCTTGGCAATCCACCACTGCCGATAAATCCAGTTGCCCATTTTAATATATTTGCATTCCATTTATTTTCATCATCCTGCAAATATGACAAAAGAAATGAATACTAATAATGTGCATTGTTCAAGAAGAAACTTGAGGTTGCTTAAAAAACTAAATACTTTTCTCTTTTGTTCCATGTGATCATCAGAAGCACTCAAAAGCTCCTCATGCTCCTTCCCTCTTTTCTTAGCTACTCCCAAGTGTACAACTTTACCCCTCAAATCATTTATTGTAATAAGTAGTGCAGATGAGCTTTCATCTCCATTTTCTTTCAGAACATATAGGTCTGCACTTCGACCAGGAGCAAGCTGTAGATACCATACCCCAGGAGAAACTTTCATTTGCCAGTACCCTAAGTTGGCCATAACAAGCGTATCTACCAAATGAGGCACTCTCTTAGTACCAAGTATCAACTGAAGCCCTCGAGGGGGATCATGGTCCTTTTCAGAACAATGGCCTACAACCAAATCAATTCTATTTTACCTTGATACCCATAAATAACTAGTGACAGGCAGAAAAAAAAAATTATACCCGTCAGAATGAGAGCTTCAAGTTCAAACACAGCCTGTAATGTCCTCAAATCACCCAAGTTTTCCAGCAGAATATTGTCCAAGTCATGACTAAGGAAAATGAACAGATGATATATCAGATAAAATATGAAGTGGCAATATATGATCATGTGGATTAGTAAAGGATAAAAAGGTATAGAAAAGTTCCTAAAGATTTTTGCAAGCAACCAACGTACATGGCAACAACTGGCTCAACAAGCCATGGCTCAGGAACATCAAGGTTCATTGTGAGGGTTTTCGACGTCGGCATATTAGAAAAGAATGCTTTGGGACCATTTACTGAATAATCAACGGAACTAAAATCATCCAATGAAGGGACTACAAACCGGTAAAAGTTCTTCAAGGGGATGTCTGCAAGAGAACTCTGCAAAATCATAAATGATGCATTTAATATTCAGTATAATTTATATACATTTCATAAAGGTCCAACTAATTAGTATTCACACCAAATTCATTCATATAATAAAGTCTATATCAAGGTTTACAATATTGTCAATGGGTGAAACAGATAACAGTACAATGTTGGCATGGTGAAGTTTCAAGGTTTAACACACTTTCAAAGTGTAACAACTTAAATGAGTTTTAATCTTACAATTTCTTCTACTCAGCTTGTTTGCCTCCAGATATAACAAACTTCTCGACTAATAGTTATGCCTTACAAATATCAAATGCTTGGAATCAGAACATATATTCTTTTAGCATCCTAGTGAGACCACAACCTTATAATTTTTCAAGACCAAAAGTAAATAATACTCTGAAGACATCTGGTATTGGAACAATTTTCTCAACATGTCCATAAATATACCTCGGTTAACTACCAATAGTTGATTTAACTCGAAGCAAATTGATATATCTTGATTTTTACGACTCTAATGTAATTTCCTTTGGTGTTGTTAGTGCTTCGTTTGACGCTTGGTTTCTTCCTTTACACTGCTTATAGTGTTTCATTTCTTCAATCAGCAGGCAAATTTAAAGGATAGTCATATGGATCCGTTTATTTCACATAAAATAATTTCTGAATTTCTAAATGTTTTGTGCAATTGAAAATCATAGCCAATGGAAAATATAGACTTATTTTTGAGGAAAATGACTTTCTCTAGAAAGAACAGGAGTCATTTTACTAAAAAATATAGAAAATTAGAAAATCAAAAAAGTATTTTCTTGGAAAATATTTTCTAAGAAACATAGTCGCCTATCTTGGTATGTTCAAGACTGCACGAACTGAGATAGGTCCTTTTTTGGTCAGTTATCAACACAAACAACATAATAACATTTACCTGTAGCCCTGTATCAGTATTGATCGGCAACAGAAATGACACATTTGGATTGTGCACACCGATACAATTGACTCTTAAAACCATTATTTATAAACACAAAGCAACTCCTTAGCTAGATAAACATAGATATTTTAGATCAAATTAGTAATAGAACCTTTTAATAGTTCTATAAGAGGCCTAACTCGCAAGTTGATCAAGAAAAATAAAACGAGGCCAACATTTGATTGTCTCCTCTTGTTTTCAATTTGTGTTTAGTACTGACAAGGTTGGATCCTACTAAACACCGGGGCCTTCAATCTCAACGTCAAAGTAGGCCTACTAAACATTGCATTCATATCACTACACAAGTTGTTTACCTGAAATTTATCTGACTAGTACTTCTGAATAAAGGCAAATGAAAAAAGTATTAATCAGCAATTAATAAGCTTGTGTGATGAAGTAAATGAAAATAATTCCTCCAGTTAAACAGTTTATTCTGAAATTCAGAAACTTGAATATCATATAGCACAACATTAAGGCCACAAACTTACAATTGGATTTAGGACTATTCTCATGCTTGGTCGAACACATTTCCACAGTACACGTAGAAGAGGAGTAAGTTTCTGTCCTGAGGGACTTAGAGGATCAATAACTGCATCTATATGTATGCTGGAATTTCCATTGTTCAGATTGACAGCACTGGAAAATAAACTAAAATCAGGAAAATCAATACCGAAGCAAAAGACAAATAATTAAATCACCCCACCCGTTAAACTTCATATAAGATTATACTAACACTGACTTATGACCTTTAGGTTTTCAATCTAACTTCTTCAACAAAATGGATAAAAAAAACAAAGTAATCTCTCTTCCTAAATTGATTGTTAAATTCCATTGTAAGTATGTAATTAAGGTTTGCATTTACATTCACAATACTTAAAGACAGCACATTGATTAATTCTTGCATTTTATAATTACAGTTAACAATCTAGCCACCAATCTGCTGCCAGAAAATGGATTATTCATATTACATCATCAAATCAACTCCCGCTTACCTGTATTATAGTTAAATGTATTATTACTCGTCCTTGTAATTTCACTCTAAAGCATATCCTGTGTTTCTTGCAATACTAAGTGACTCTATAAACATATGAAGAATCTGATCTTCGTAAGAGGTGTTAGTGATATTTTTGTACATGTGAAAATTCCAAGTGACATGATAGAGAACTTTAATGTATTTAGTTAGTTCTTGAAAGCTTGGATTCTTCCACTATATGAATAGTTAATTGAATATCACAGTATACGTTCATTGAGTAATCCTGATCTACATCATCTCACAAGCAGTATGTTACCATCTTTATATTTGGTCTAATCACTAGAGCAGGAGATAACTAGAGTTTGATGACAATATGACATACCTAGCTTCCAAATACATATAGCAGGTGATGCCTTCTATGTGATTGTACATCAGAACAATATCATCAACATAAACCTATCTTATTCGGACTCAACTATGAGTCTCTTGCATTAGTGTGGATCTAAATGTTCAATAGGAATATTTCTAAAGATTTTTGCACTTGATCAATAAAGATGTTGAGTGTCCGGTCAGAGAATCATTGTGGGATTGTAGGTGTCCAATATAGGTATGCAAGGGATACAGGAAGAGTTCAAATGGTACGTAACACAGGAACTAATGGGAAAAAATTAGTGTCTTAATACCAAGGTGTGTTATTAATTGATTATGCATGAGCATAATTCTCATAAGGTAACTAACTGCCCATAGAGACTAATAACAACACATTTAATTTAACAACAATAACGGGCATGTAGGACACTTGTTACATACGAATAATATGTTCTAGGTATTGCCGGTTGGTTAAATTTATTGTTCTATTGTCATCAAAAGGAAAGTATATATAGTTCATGAGAGTTGAGTTAAAAGTAACCTTAGTGACCATCCCCTCCTCGTTTTACATCTCTGGAGTTTATTTGTTTAACCTGTCCAAAACTACCATGATATTGATCTCTTTGGGTAGCATTTTTTTTTTCTTCTGTTTCTCCTTTTTATATCTTTTGACAGATCATGTTGACTTCCATCCATCTCAACAACTGTGGTAGACCATACCTGATCCTAGTACAGATTAAATCAAGAAAATGGTCCTGCTTATTGAGGTGCTTCTAGAGCATTCAAATTTAAGAAAATACAATGTCAATCTATGTGAATAAAGATCATAGGGTCAAGAACTGTAGATTTATGTTAAAGATCATAGGGTCAAGAACTGTAGATTTATGTTTACTTTTGTATTTCTCTTTAAAAGAATAGTTAATCTGCTTATTAGTTATTTCTATCCCATTATTTATTTTTGATAGGTATTTCTATCCCATTATTGTTTGCATGTTGAGTAGATCCAGTAATGTTTGGATCAGTTTTGTCGATTCAAAGATATCTTTTATGAATATTGGAGCCTAGTTTTGCATTTTGTAGAGAAAATGATCTAACATGTTTTCCTTAATTGTCTTACTCAAATATTTTTCACAAAACTTAGTAGATTTATATTCAAAAATATATAGATAGTCACATTTTTTATCACAGGTTTGGACATTGTTTTGGTATTTGGTTTTTGTATTGGTAGAAGCAGATCATCCAACAGTTTCCAGTTCAACTGGTTGAATCATCCAGTCATTATAGTTTTTAAAATATACTGGTCAAGAAATATATCCGAATATGAAGCATACTGGCAAATGAAACCTCAATTAATTGTAACAAATCAAGAAAAAGAGCTAAAATTATCAACTGTGGCTGACCTAAGTACGAAGGAATTGCATGGAAGATAAAATAATGAAAAAACATACCTATATTTGGCATTCAAAATTTCAAAGCGTGCTCTCTCAGAACTTTGCTCACGTGTAGACAGTGAGGAGGAAACTAACATGATAAGATCACTATAAAATTTACTGTGAGGAAAAAAAGAATTAATCAAGATAAAGGAGAGTAAATGAATTCAAAGAATTATCTCTGGATTACAATAAAGAAAATAAATGAGCCAAAAATAGGATCCCATGAGACTCAGCAGTTTATGTTTGGCCAACTATAGGAACACAGAAAATAAATATAGAAATAAATGTAGACACCAATTTGAAACCCAGAAGTAAAGAAAATTTGAAAAAAAAAGTATAAATTTGGAAGCGTACACACATGATATAAGCCTCAATTTTGATGGCAAAAAAAAATCCTCTGATTAACAGACTCATATCATACACATGATTAAAACCTACAATGCCCGCATAATGAGTTTAAGATCCAACATAATAACTATAAACTATAGCAAATTTACCTTGTTAGGTAATCAGGGTCAATGTCCACCCATTCCACTTTCTCAATAATTTCATAGATGTATTTAATTCTTCTCTCAAATTCTACCGACTCTAAAAGGCTCAAATCATCACTCAGAAAGAGGCTCCCTTCTTTAAGAATAAATATCTGAAACATAAGATTTAGTAAGAATGATTTAGAAGAATTAATGTAGAAAAATTAAGAATCGATAT
This sequence comes from Alpinia galanga, assembly GCA_037177395.1. Classification (NCBI taxonomy): domain Eukaryota; kingdom Viridiplantae; phylum Streptophyta; class Magnoliopsida; order Zingiberales; family Zingiberaceae; genus Alpinia; species Alpinia galanga. Next base: position 3,294 of record JBAMHZ010441958.1, on the reverse strand, counting down.
AGCTCACCCTTCCATTTGTAATCACAGCATTAGAGCCATACTGAAGACCTAATTGCCCACACAAAAGACCTGAGACCTGGATGTTCTAAGGTATATCAAGATATGCCATTGAAAATTCAGAAAAACACAAAAGAATAAAAAGCAACAATTTTATTCAATAGCAACTAGAGTCCTGTGAGCCCGACTTTATCCAATAAGAAAACATGAAAATATTTAGCTTAAACTTCAATTTATCTTTCAAGCCTTGATGTCGACAAAGTGCATCAGATGCACTGAATGCAAGTCCCATGCTCTAGTACATATTCATTGCTTCAATATAAGATCATGATTGCAAATATAGGCTCATAGCCGCCACACACTGAAACAAACAGCCCAAGATAATACAGGGTATGGCAAATCAAGGGTACGGCAAATCAAGCCAGTCTCAGAATGGATGCAAAACAATAGATGTAAACAAGCTTTATGTTAAAATTAATGAAGGCTTCTAGTAATGTCAGCACTACAGCAAAAAGAAATATTATCTAATTCCTCTAAACAAATGATAGAAGAACAATCATAAAAAAAGGACAGTCCGGTGCACGAAGCTCCCGCCATGCGAGATCCCGGGGAAGGATCCATTGTACGCAGTCTTCCCTTACTTTTTTTTTTTTTTTGCAAGAGATTGTTTTCAGGATTTGAACCCATACCTCTAGGTCCCAAAGCAGCAATTTTACCATTGCGCTAAGGCTCCCCTTCATAGAAGAACAATCATAAAAAAAATATATTCATTAGTCTGAGTATTCAGGTCAGAACTAGCACAACACTATTTGAGTTCGATACTTGTTGATATCGACCCATTCCAAATGTTGATCAGTGGGTGAAATAATATTTTTCACTTGTGTTGACCTGCATGGATTAGTTTTTCTAAACCAGCATCAAATTTGCAAGTCAACAACAAACATGAAGCATATAGCATATGCCTTTTAGTCTTATATTGCAAAAATGTGGAACTATATTAGGTCAAACAAAAGATTCAACAAATCAATAAAGATCTACAACACTCAGCTGATGCTCCTTACTGTACTTTTTCTTGATGCTATAATGGAGTTTAATTTGGAAAAAAAAAAAAACTATGTGGCAGTTTAGAGTGTTGGACCTGCTTTTCAGAATGCAGAAGAAGGGACTTACATATTTCTTTCCAAATTCGCCTTTAAAGCTATTTCTTAATTCAGTTCTCACTAATCTAAATTTATCATCGTATCTTAAACGGAACATCTGGTGATCATAAAAATAGAGAAAAACTCCACCTTCTTTAAACATCTAGCTCAAAAGATATATTATATTCAGGATAGAAATTTTGCATTAATAAGTGATGTCCGTATACTAAACATAAATTATCCAGGAATTATGGAACAAAAATATGCTTTTCCATGCAATTTTCTGAAATTGCAGTATAAAGTTATCTCATCACTTATTAAAATTCAAGCCATGTTTGGAATAGGGGAGCCCAAAATATTTTTCCATCTAATAAACCAATAGGCTATGTGAGACTATTTTATTCTAGCATTACCTATTCAAGATGGAGCATACATACTGATTATGCCAAGATTGTCACATAAAAATAGAAGAACAAGTCCCACTGACTTGATGAAGATATCAACAATCTCTTCTTGGAAAAGTAGAATAATCCCTCACAACATCACTTGAATTGAAGATGGAACAGAATTTGAAGTCTATAAATAGAGAAGGAAAAGATTTGGAATGGATTACAGAAGAAAGAGAAACTAGAGTTTCAGCTATGACTCTAAAAGATATAAGAGAACTGTATATTGGGAAACAGAGTAAATTCACTACCAAAAAAAACAAGAAAAGAAGGTTTGAGAAGAAAAAGAAAAGAGTAAATTCTGATTAAATATACTCGGAAGAAAAGAAAAAAAAAATGTTGAAATACAGGAGGAAACAAAACAAACTGGTCACTGAACGAAGTAGCCAAAAGGAATAATAGTGCTGAGAGGTGGAGGAGAGGAGGAAGAAAAAGATAGTGGAACTATAAAACAAGGATGGGGAGTTCATGATCCATTGGACTATGCAGCCCATGAGCTCTCTCTCAAAGGAGGAACAAAGAAGAATGTCATGAGAAGAACAAAAAGTAAAACATAGAACTATAAATGTTATTCATGTATGTATATAAGCCCCCAACATATTAAGTAATAGGGAACTATAAATGTGCTTGTTGAAAAACAGAAATAACTAAAAAAAATTATTAATGATGAACTACAAACATCATAATGGCAAGTAGTTATGAACAACTTTTCTATTAAAGAAAACTAAGATTGATTTGTTAACTAGTCAAAGCTAACGTAACTATACCTTCTCGTGCATCTTTGTTTCAGCCACTGAAAAGTTTGAAAATGTTGCATTGTAGTGATCGAAGGGAAAACCAAATTTTTCAGCTAATTCACGAGCCATATCAGAAAATATGCCAAAATTTTCAGAATCCAACAAAGGCACTGTCATATATCTGCCCTCGTAGAATTAGGAAAGTTCTTCTAAAAAGTCTAAGACTCCCACCTTGTAGCTAAAACAACAAAGATATCTATCAGAATTAGAAAACATAACACTATGCAATTGCACATCTCAATGTATTAAAGGGAAACAACATAAAATTGAGGATATAGGACACACCTATATAAGGATATAGTTCTATAGAAAATTTTCATAAAAAGAGAAGCAGGTGAAGTAGCAGCATCAGCTCCATAAAGCAATATGTAAAGTCGTGCCCTTTTAGAACCTTCCATCTGTAAGAATGAAGTGTTAAAAAACAATTTTATAATTACAAATTTACATCTGGGTTGCAAATCATAGTGAATAAGAGGAGTTATGACCAAGTATTTTATCCCTTCATGCAGCAATTCCATCCTATTTCTCCATGTAATGCTAACAGCAAGAAGATATGTCATTGGCTTCAAATCATCCATAGCTGCAAATTAAATCAAATAAAACTCGTTAACTAGGGGATAGAAGCTCAAAAAGAACAATATCCAATGACACGATATACATCCTTGGGAGTGCGTGCAATTCATGTCTTCAAGCATTCCTTTCGTACCATCATATGATGAGAATAGTGATGAAACCTTTTCTGACCTTTAGCTTCGTCTAGTATCTAGATTTCACAGTTACAACTCGAAACCAAGTATTTGGGGAAGGTAAAAAAATAGTTTTTTTAAAAAAAAATATGCCAAAATTTTCAGCTAATTCACATACCATATCAGAAAATATGCCAAAATTTTCAGAATCCAGCAAAGGCACTGTCAT
>JBAMHZ010441947.1:0-10076 GCA_037177395.1 Alpinia galanga | reverse complement strand
CGACTTAGTCATTTTATCATGTTTCCACCACCAAGAACTATCTTCTTCGACTTTTAGGCCGCCAAGATTATACACTTGAACTTTAAACCGCCAAGAATACACACTTGGACTTACACCTGCCAAGACTACATACTTGAACTTTTAGACCACCAAGACTATACATTTGGACTTATATCTGCCAAGACTGCACCCTCGGACTTTTTCTTTACCAAGACTCCACCCTTGGATTTTTCCTTTTCCAAATCCCAACTTGGACTTTTCTTTGCCAAGACTCCACCCTTGGACTTTGCCTTTTCCAAGTCGTAACTTGGACTTTCCTTTGTCAATTCCATGTTGGACTTTACATGCCAAGTATCCATACTTGGACTACACACTTGGACTTTAAACCGCCAAGAATATATACTTGGACTTACGCTTGCCAAAACTACATACTTGAACTTTTAAACTACCAAGACTATATAATTGAATTTATGTCTGCCAAGACTACACCCTCGGACTTTTTCTAAACTAAGACTCCACCCTTAGACTTTGCCTTTGCCAAGTCGTAACTTGAACTTTCCTTTGCCAACTCCATGTTGGACTTTACATGCCAAGTATCCATACTTGGACTTCTCCAATTACCAACTCCATATTGGACTTTCTCCTTTGACACATATGGTCAAACCATATTATCAAACATGTTGACCAATCTCATGTTGTCAAATATAAGTTGTCAAACATTAAAATTCAACTCGAGCTTAACTCGAGTATGGTCAATTGTGACCTGGGTCGATTCCACCAATAGACTCAGTTTCAACCCACTTTGAAAAGTAGTCAACTGCTACCAAAAGAAACTTCTTCTAGTTCGGATCAGGTGGGAAAGGACCGACGATGTCCATACCCCACTGGTCAAAGAGGCAAGTGATAGTTGAGGTTCTTAGGAGATCTGTAGGATGATGAGATAAATTCTTATATTTTTGGCAATGGACACAAGTACTGACAAGTTGCGTCTTTCTGTAAGGTCAACCAGAAATATCCTACTAACAATATTTTTCGAGCCAATGTCCTAGCTCCGCAGTGATTACCGCAACATCTCTATTGTATTTCCCGCATTGCATAGTTGGTTTCCTCTATTCCAAGGCATTCAGTAGGGTCCATGAGAAGGCCCGCTTGTATAGGTGGTCACCGACTAAGGTAAAGTTGGCAGCTCTCCTCTTAAAAAGCTTAGCATGATCTTGATCCTCAGACAGAGTTCCCTGCTTTAGGAAGGAAATTAAGGTTTCCCACAATCTGAGTGAAGGACAACTTTTGAGGCACCAACCTGCTTAGCAGCCCAAAGACTTACCAATAATACCTTGTATTTAGCTTCCTTATTTGAAGCTATGAAACTGAACTGCACTGCCAACTAAATTATTATTTTTGGATGAAATGAGTATGACCCCAACTCCACTTCCATGCTTAGTGGTCGACCCATCTACATATACTTTCCACACTTCTTCTAGCGATATTCCCAAAGTCTCTACCAAAAAGTCAGCCAAGGCTTGTGCTTTTGTTAAGAAAAAATTTATACAAATTTATTAAGAAAAATGTATATGATTTTTTAGTTACGGAGAAATAGAGTTTTGAGACTTTTTCATATAATTTATATGATAGATTTATTAAGAAAACAAATCTAAAAAACTTTCTCATGATAACTAACCAAGAAATCTATAAATAAGTCTTCTAATGCAAGGTTTTAGCAATAAAAAAAATCAAAAATTCAATCTAATCTAATCTAAAATTAGATTTCCTTTTGTGAGTCATCATCCCCCCTCTTAAGTTCTTCTCCATGCTTAGCTAGTACCGATCGAAGAAGAACCCTTGTGGCTCTAGAAGTTATCTCGAGGAGATTTCAACGTGAATATCAATAGAACCAAGATTCGTTAATCTTGCTCTTGGTTTCTACAGATTCTATAGAATCTTGAAGATATGAAAATTATTCGCTACTCTCATCTTTTACGTTGATTATGTCAAAAACATGAATCTTGGCCCTCGAGAATGTCAGGGGAGAAATAAAAATTATTTTACCTTGTACCGCTATGCATGTTTCTCCCATATCTCCGCCAACAAATGGCATCAGAGTTTTATTGGACAGAGGTTGAGGATACCACATATTCTAGCAGTTAGGCCAATTGATCTAATAGTCCATTCAATGCAAGTGTATAGACGGTGCGATTAGTCTAATCAAGATAGTTGATCCGGACAAGATAGGTGCACCATACAAGTTTATTGAGTCTAACACAGGCATGTCCAATGCAGACAAACATGTTGTGCAATTAGGAAAGTTGATAAGTTTTCGTTGTTCATATGTTACAGTCAATTTACACAATCCAAACAAGCTCAAGGCCATGGCAGACGACTTGAGGATCAGGATGAAAGTAAAGAACTTTTACATAAGGATAAAAGGCGAAGGATGGAAGGTGGAGAGTAACTATCACCCTAATTAAGATCGAATGTGATAGTAGCAACCTCAATAAATAATAATAAGACATCCCAATTTTCCTTTTCGTATACTCTTCATCAAAATATTCAATCCTTTTATAAAGTAAACAAAGACGAAAGCAAAAAAGAAGCATGAAACATACATTATTGTTGAGTTGAATATAAAAGATTGCTCGTGCTCATGAAAATATATATCAATGCATCTTTAAATTTTTTTATCTCGTAATTAAGTAAATTATAGGAAACATGTTATATAAACAATTGTAAAAGAATATTTAAAGAAAATACAAGTGTGGAATAAATCGAAATATTTCCCTTCCGATATATAAAATAAAAGAAAATTAGAAACTAGTAACTACGAACGGCTGGGATTAAATCCTACCGCCATATGGCCGAATCAGGAGCCTCTACGTTTCATCAAAGTCAGTCTCACCTGTCTAACCCCACTTTATTGTCACTGGATAAAGAACAAGTTGAGACCACGGACCCAGAGGCATACCCGGCTCACCGAGGCCCTAGGCGGAGTTGGCCCCAACGGCCATCGACGCAGACGAGGCGTGTTCGCTTACGGGCCATTTCATCCCCACACAGCAAATAGGCCAAACAAAACAAAGCACGGTTGGAGAGTGGAGACGATAAGGGCAGGACACCAAGGACAGGCATGGAAGAACGAATCGTAAGAAGGAAGAAGCAGTGGGTGGGCTCTCCTTTCACATCTACTCAAGGAAGGATGGTAGAGTTCCAGTGTTGCAACGATCGATAGGTGGCATCGGATCGATCTCTGGGGCACTATTTTAATACACGTTGCTGTACAGAGGCGGAAGAACTAAAGCAAACAACCTGCTTTTTGGCAACAACTGGAAGACAGAAAGAACGAGGCACTCCCCTGATGCCATACCCATCTCCTCCGTTACTTGCTAACTTCCTCTTCTCTTCTTTCTTACTCAACACATTAAAAGAAGAACTAAAGAACAAGATCCTAAAAACCAACAAAATTACAGTTCTCTTGCAAAGAATTAAACTCTATTTCAATTTTTTTCCCCACAAAAGATGAGACTTTTATGCTTAATAGAGAAGAATTTACCTTTAGTGTTGTTCAAAATGGCATCTTTGGGATCCAAAGTAGTTCACTTTGTTGCGAGCTCAGTGGCGACGGAGAGAGCGGAGAGCTCGATTTCTTCCTCGAATGAAGCTGGCTGATTGAGGTCTATGAAGCCGTCACCTTTGACGCTGAGGGGAGCCGGGGACGTAGTGGCGGCGGTAGCAAGATGGGATCTTTTATGGCCGCCGAGGGCCTGGCCGGAGATGAAGGTCCTGGAACAGTAAGGGCACTGGTAGAGCTTGGCGATGATGGTGGGCCTCGGGCAACAGCCGTGGATTCGGATTCCCATGGTGGTTGGAGTGCACTCTGTTCCTTCTTGTTTATGGTTCGCCCGGTGACCGCTGAGCGCTTGATACGATTTGAAGAACTTCCGGCAAGTGATGCACTGGTACTTGGTCCTCTTCGTGCACGATTTACCGGTGGCGAAAAGCGGCAACTCGTCGTCTACGTCTTCTTTTTCCTCCTTATCCAAGGATTGGCGGCGCTCCATTTCCGATTTGGACCAAGTGTCACGCGAGAGCAACATAAGGCAGAGCGCGACGTCTTCCTCACGGGCGCCATCGGAGACGGAGTTGAGCAGCTTGGCTTCGCGGGAGAGACCTTCTGTTCGGCGAGGATGAACGAGCCGCCGTTGGAAAGACGAAGACTCCACCTCGCTCTCTCCGATATAGGAGGACCCGGCACCGCCGCCGCCGCTCTCTGCAACGGCTACAGAGGAAGAAAACTCCGGATCCACGGCGCGGAAGCTTCGGCGCCTGGGGTGGTGCTCATAGGTAGCCGCCTCCAAGAAGGACGACGAGGAACCACATAGCGAGGAGGGCCTCGTCCTCCGCTGCCCGGCGGCAGCGGCGGTGGAAGCATTAGCGACGTGAGAGCGCATGTGGCCGCCGAGGGCGCGGCCATTAGAGAACCGCCGGAAGCAGAGCCGGCACCTGTGCCTGTCCATGGCCAGCCTCAAAGATCGGATCGTTATGATTTCTCCGACTCCCAAACTCCAACTTGAATCCAAATTCAGCAACTGGAGCGAAAAGAAGGGAAGAAATGGATGGAGATCACGAGGTCAAACGAAAAGGAAGCTCATAAACAAAGGCAATAAAGTAGGAGGATACAGTATCTCGGAGGGGTATTAGTATCGACTCCATGCCATATCTCGCTCGATCTTTATGGGCAATTTGGCACAGCGATCGAACGTAGAACGTACGCCATGGCTCTGTCTGGCGTCTTCCCTTGCCACCTCGGCGAGACAGCGAAGTCAGCAGTGGAAGCGGAAGACCCAGCAGATGCCCAGACCTCGTTGGAGGTGTGATCCGGTTAAATACTATGCCTAAACCGTCTACCGATAAACCGGGCCGATAAATTAGATGCCCGTCATGCGATCTGGTTAGAAACGAAAAACCGGTTCAGTTTGGGCAGCGACCACAACCATAATTTAGCATTTTCAACGTGTTATTGCAATTCTGATTTGGATTGGTGATGTCTAGATAATCCACTCCAAACACTCCACAACATAAAAAGGTGAAAAAAGAATTGCGAAAGATAATTTGATTGACATAGCAGTTGCTAAGCAAAGATATTTCTATTATACCTTATATATAGTTAATTCATGGTTGTATATTTTATGTATTATCAAATATTAATTTTATATTTGGTTAATTAATAATTTAGTTAGTTTTCTTTCATGTACTTACCCTTTCACCTTTCGAGTTTATTAATATTTTCATTTAAAAGTGATGGTGATCTATGCGAATAGTTCATGTCATTATTATTATTATTATTATTATTTAATAATTCTGTTATTAGAATTCTTTCGTTTTATATTTCACCATTTGAAAATAGATCGGTATAAAAAAAAATTTAAAATAATGCTCTGAAAATACTCAAAAAAATTAGAATTCCATGAAATCCTAGTTAAATTTTAGTTTTATATATTTTTAGGTATAAGTCTTGTAGAGGAAGTTTTTTTTATATCCCCAATCAAGGTGATCGAGTTAAATTACAAGTATAAATTTTAACACGATTTATAAATATTTGCTATATCTGAAAAATAAAAATAAAAAAGGATATAATTATATCAAAAAGTTTGTCTTATGTTCAAATTTTTTTTAATGTTTTCATTCGTATAAATTAACCCTCACTTATTGATATTTATCATTGATTTTTTTTTCTTACCAATTATAAAACTTTGTTACTCGTGTTCAGCGGGAAATTATATCACATCAAATATAATATTGAATTACTTTAAAATTATCATCTCACTGAAAAATAATTCGCCGATAGATCACTTGTTAAAATTATGTAACTCGTTGATTTTTTTTTTAAAAAATTTAATGGGAATTTTAAAAATTAATTAAATTTTAAAATTTTAAAAAGGTTAACTATGATATTATTTTTAATGGGAAAAAAAATCTGATATTTACGGAGAAAAAATCGGATCACCGATATATAAAAATAAAACCCCATCAGGGGTTCCGATGTCGGAAGAGAAAGGGGGGAAGCAAGAAGAGGAGGATGTCATCCGCAAGGAAGGGGAAAGCGCCGAAGAGGAGCGAATCGAACCCTAATCTTAACTCCGGCAGAGCCGACGAGACGGTGGCGGGACCGTCAGTGTTTACCATCGACGGGGCCGAGGAGGACGAAATCCTTCGGTCCTCGCGATCCCTCACTCGCGAGGAGGTGCTTCGCCGTCGCTCACGTCGGTCGAAGCAACTGGCCTTATGTTATAGACGACAATATTGGGCCCTGATGGAGGAGGTCCGGGTAAAGCACCGGGATTACTATTGGGAGTACGGGGTTAGCCCCTATGAGGGCGGGGATAAGGAGGAGGAGGGGGAGGAGCCGGAGCACGATAAGGGGGAGGAGGATGGTCGGAAGAGGGGACGGGTTGCGGAGGAGAATGGCGAGGAGACTGAGGCCACGAGGGCGGGGCGTCGGGTTCAATTAGGGTTTGACGAAGGGGAGGGTGGCGTGGGGAACATAGGCCATAGGAAGCGATGTTCATTTCCCGGATGCAAGACAAAGGCGATGGCCTTGACGAATTATTGCCATCCGCATATATTGTCGGACAAGAGGCAGACGCTTTACAAGCCTTGTATTCATGTAACAAAGAGGTACGGACTCTCAAATCTTTTCTTGTTTGACTAAGCTAATGGGGTGTTCTTATTCTTATGCTTGGCATCTGTGGTAGTTGATTTTCTTGTTTTGGTGGATAATATGAATTCACTTAGAAAAACAAGTTCCCAAGATGGTTTATGTTGAAGCGCTTGGTTAGGTTATAACCACACCATTTATTTCCTTTGACAAGTTACTTTAAATTTCTCTATATTTGACTCTCTGTGTCGATATTTTTTCATCTAAGCATAAATTTGTGCACGGGTGTCTGTGCCTGCAATTCTCTTCAGTTTTTTTGTTATCTGAAGAAGTGTGTTTAATTGCATCTATCAGCTTTGATATTTTGATACGAAGCTTCTTTCAGAGCAAGAAATGGTACATTCAAATTTTGTTTTTCATGTCATGTGTGTTGTTAGGCTGTGCTTTCACTGGTAATTACTTGCATGATTTGCTAATACATTAATAGCTATGACACTGGATATCTGCCTGCTTGACAAATTTTGCACCAACAACTTCATTGTTGTTATTGTTACTATTTAGTATTTAAATTAACTGATATTGATTATTGTAGGATGTTTATTTGATGCAATGGGGGTACCTATGTTGACTGTGTTACTTTTAATAGTTTCCATTGAGAATAGAAGATCCAAGGTTTGTGTATGCAAAACAGAAGGCTAATCTTTGACGGTTTCTGGAGGACATGCATATCAGATTTAGGGTGAAATTTTATCTAGGGTTGATACTATATTGCTCAAAATGTTTAAGACAATGTTGTTGTTCAATAGTTTAAGCCTTATAAACTGCCTTTTTTGCTTACAACTTTACATGTGGAACACAATTTAGATGTTGTATATTCATGCACTTACTTTGATTAGTCTACTACATGTTTTCTTCTTCACCTATAGACTCTACAGCAGGTGCTTTTGTACATTTTTGCTAGTGGTCCTTAATATATCATTTCAATTGTTCTGAATAGAAAATGATGATGATGATGATTTGATCTGTCAATTTGATCAAGCCTTTTAGGATGCCTCAACTCCTACTGTAAAAATTATACTTTCAAAAGTTGGTGATGCCTTCCCAGATATTGTTGTGACTAATAATGCTATGAAAACATATAATAGTTACATCCAGATGTCCATTGTTAGATAGTTTTTATCTTTAAGTTGCATTATCATCATATCCCCTATTAATCACTTTTGAGCATATCCATATTATCACTATCTATTTTCTTTTCATTTTACCATTTTTTGATTTACACTTAATTGCTTTCCTATGTTTGCACTTTTATTATATTTTAAGTAATCCCACACATTCATTTTAGCACTTTCATGTATGCTATATTAGTTTGTCAAATATTATTTTCCCTACGTGCATTGTGCCAACACTTCATAGTCTATGGTTGTATGCATGACAAATTTCATTATTAGTCTACGGTTTTCTATGTGATAAGGTTGCCATGAGTGACAGAGGCAGCAAGAATGGGATGTGGTTACAAGGGCTTCGGTGTCAATTTCTACAACCCTAAATTTGAATCCTTTAGTCACAGAATTATGACAAATTTAATGGAACATAAGGATAATTATCTCACATAGAAAGAGATCTTACACAAAGAAGATTATCCTTCAGCAAGGGTAATATTCACTGCATTCTTATCTCTTAGGCAAAAATCTCATGTTACACCTCGGACATCAATCTATCGTATACACCTCGGACATGCTTAATCTCTTGTTACTCAATGAGATTGCTTTTCATATTGCTTTTGTAGTCGATCAATTATATTTTAAAATATAACTAATGGTTACTCTTTGAATTGCAGATCTGAGAATGGTGAACCCATTACCTGTGGGAAGCCAATTCTGGTAGCTGCTTTGCCTTCTCTCTGCCACATCCACCAGCAGAAGTATCAGAGGAGCATATCACAGGCTTTGAGAAAGGCTGGAATAAACGTACCCTCGGGCAAGCCTGCTCCTAAATTTAGTGCTATAATAGCTGAATTTGTGCGTCAGATTCAAGCCAAAAGAAGAGATGTGGCCGCTGCTAGATATGCTAGGAGTCACAAGGATGAGATTTAACCAAAGTTATATTTTCTTTTAATGCATTTCGTAACTGCTGCTAGGCCTGCATTTGTTCCAAAGGACCTGTATCGTTCTGGCCAGGACATATTTGACTGAGACAGACTACTATACGTTTGTTTATGGGGGTACATTCTGGCTATTACCGAAGGTATTCTAACAAATTTAGTAAATAATGTCGACCTTCAGTAGTAAAGGGTTATCATTAGCACTCCATGATTTATGGACAGAATAAAGTTGAAGGCATTGTTGCATTACATCCATCAAACATTTGACGGTGCATCTGTTAATTATTTTTTATTTTATGGCTATGCTTTCATTCGATGTTTTTGTGATGCTCCAAAAGGTCGTATTCTTTTGTGATTTTATGGCCATAAGCTTACGGCTAAGGGATTTATTTTTCTTTTTTATTTCCTTCCTCGCTAGCGTTTCTGATCCACTTTTCCTTTTTATTCTCTTTTTTTGTTTTCACTGAATTTTTTTTCTTCATATTTACTATTATTATTTTATCTCTGCCAATGGCTAGACCAATTGAATTTGATAAAATCAAGCAAACCAAGCAGACAGATACTGTATTTTAAAAAATTGTAAGAATAAATTATTTTACTAAGTATACAGTTCTATCAATACAATTAATAAGTGAATGAAATTGAATCTCTTTTATAACCTGTCAAATGCAACCTAGAAAATTTTGGACGGAACTTGTTTCATTTCCAGTAACTAATAGAATACTAGCATTTGCAGATGTATCTTTGAGAAATTTTGAATATTAAATTTTGTTTTATTCTGCTTCAGGACTGCTCATAATACCTACATGGGTCGGATCTTAATTTTATACCAAAGTCCAAAGAGGATCTAATCGATGTCCAAGAGGTGACTCCCATGCATTCTGAAGGTTTACAGCCAGAATAAGAAACCAAAGAAAGTTTTGATGTACCGTACGATGTAAAAATTACAAACTCAAATCACTAAACTAGTCTCTTATAAAGTAAAATAAAATAAAATTCATATGAACAATTTTAAACATTGATGTGAAACATTTAGTAATTCGCTAATTGGAACTTTATGGCTCAGCTAAAGACATAAGTAAGTTGGGTATAGTTATACACGCAAGCAATTGGTTGCGGATAATGTTCATGAATGAAGCTCACGAGTAATTCATCAATATTTTGGAGAGAATGATGGCTAATTGATAATTATAAACATTATTTATAGGTTTGTACAAGTGTTGTAATTGCATTTAATAAAACACTCGATGCCTTTCAATTGATCTTTCTGTTTGTACATTTTACAGTTGCCAAGCAACTGCTAACATTTCCTATCCGTTTAAG
>JBAMHZ010441938.1:0-10078 GCA_037177395.1 Alpinia galanga | reverse complement strand
ACTTTATGTTTTATTCTTTAATTACCTTGCAATCGTAAGAGCAGATTAGATTAGAATTCTTTCAATATTTCCATTTATTCCATTGCACCTTAGGTTTAGAAACCCAAGTCCAACCCCTCCAATCATAATATAAAAACCTTAAGCGATAACTAGCGATCTTAAGGATACCGCTCTATCGACTATACTCATTGGGAGACGATCTGAGTCATCTCTATACTACATTAGTGTAGAGGATATTTGGTAAATTAAATTTAATTTGTAATCGTGGTATGACACACGGTGATCAAATTTTGGTCTCGTTGCCGGGAGTATAGTAGCGCTTGTTTTTCTTTCTATTTTTCAAAAAATATATAAAAATATAAAAAAATTTGTTTAGGGCTTAATTCTTTTATGTATTGTATATTCATATATTTTATCATTTCTATTTCCTATGTCTTTTGATTTGGTTTATTAGTATTTTAGATAAGACTAGGAGATTTATTTTGTCAAAAACATAGATTCTCACTATCAGCAACTTAGAGGCTTTAATCAAGTTTATAATTTGGATACTGAACAAAAAGGCATAAAGAGTCAATTATAGGAGTTAACTTCTCTTGTTAGGTGGGTGACATTGAATCAATACGTCAAAAATCAATCTCAACAATTTAATTCAACCATTCAACTAGTGCAAGCAAGGAGAATCTGTCATATCTATGAATGTACAAACCATCCAACTAACTTATGTCCTGCACCAAGATCAGAGAGTACAAATGAGTTTATTCCCTACCAAGTCTTAGAGTTACAAATATCAACAACAGAACATGTATAATCTAGCTCCTATTTCTTATCGTTATGATTGGGGAGATCATTCAACTCAATACTACCAACCTCAATAGTTTTTTGAGCAACATGAGGGCTTCTAACTTTAGTAGCAAGATAAATATGAATTATTTTTAAATACTTCTAATTATGGTTGGATGGATCATTTAGGATTCAAGTATGGAAATATACAACATAATATTGAGCAACCTGAGTACTATAATTTTGAGTAGATGGGTCATCAAAATTTTGAGTATGTGAATGAACAACAACAGATTAAACAAATTTATCATGTATATCAGAGTCCACTTAGATTCCAAAATGATATGATGCCTACCTAGTCTTAACAATTTCAACAGGTTGAGCCAATTTCCTATGGCACATTCCAAGGGTACAGTGATCTTGGAGAGTTCATCCAGTAGATGACATTGCAACAATAATAATTTTTACTACAAATGAAACAAAAATAACAACAAGCTAAAACATCAAGCCAAGAATTGTAGATACAACTAAATCAACTCACATCATCCATCACCCAAATATTGACACAAGATTCCATCCAATTTTCTTCAGAGATGATTTCTGATGGTAGCGATGTGCTTAAGGAGATGAATTGTAGAGTTGGTGATAGATGTCTCTGATTCTGCAACTCTATCCTTTGACTTTTTGCATTGCTATGATATAGTTGTTGATGCCTCATATATTAATGGGAATATTGATGTATTGTCAGTTGCTCTTTTTTCCAATATTGTTGATGAAATTATTGTTGCATCAGATATTGAGGATGATGTTGTACCCCCAAAATTATCAGATATCAGTATCCAAAAATATCATCTAACCAGAAGACAATTGGGACAATAGTAACAAATAAATATTATGAGTTCATTCCCACAAGAGTGATGTATAATTAGAGGCCCCCAGATTGGACACTCCCATTTAACCCCAAGTCTTCAACATTTAGGCTAAGAAAGGCCCAGATAGCAAATGTAATAATTTAGTTCCTAGGTTGGATACTTCTGATGAATAATCTCTGACTACCAGAGAAAACATAGATCATATGAATAAAGCACTCACTTTCACTCATTCCATCTCACTCCCAGCATGGGTGTTAAAGCTAAACCATCTTTAATCGCGAAAATGATTTTCTTTAGGACTGTGCCACTCCCAACCTGGCTTCTTCTATTGAACCACCTTCAATCACAAGGCACCCAGGGGAGTTCATTCCTTTTCTCTTTTTTTTTCATTGTATGTATTTATTCCTTTGCTTTGCTTTTTCTTTAGCTTTTTTTTTATTTTGGTTGTCAAGTTTTTATTTGATGAGTCTTTTTTTGTTGTATTTTGATATAAATTTCCTATACATTCCTTTATATCATCTTAGAAGTTGTGAAATCTAATTAAATTTGACTGTCGAGTTTTGAGATTTATTATTGTGAATGAATTCCTTGATTGTATGTGGTCATTAGTTAGTGATGAATTCTATGATGATGAATTGAGTTGATGATTTTTGCATACCTAGTGAGGATTGAGCCTATTTTTCTTACTTGTGTGCAATGTACTTGTAGTTATTATTACTCTAGAACTTTTTTTAAAATCCTTTCGAGACTACATTATGATAGGATTGCATGATTATGATAAAGGTCACATCACTTGTTTCCTTTGCTTCTTTAGTTGTCAAATACTCACTGAATAATATTATTCCCATTCTTTATATCATTTTTCCTTCTTCCATTTGTTACCCTCTATTTTTCCTTTGTATGTGGGAATTTGGATATTCCATGATGAGTGTTTTACCTGAGATGAAAAAATGTTTAAGTGTGGGGGAGAGAAGTAGTTTAATGGAAGCATAGGCAAGCCGTGCTTAATCACCATGGGCAAGCAATGCTCTTTATCTTTTTGTGATCTTGCAGGAGAGAATAGGGAAGTGCACTTCATGTCATAGGCCAAAGGGAAAAAAATTTTGCAAGAGGAAATAGTTGGAAAAAAAAGAAGAGAAGAATGAAGAAAAAAATAGTGCAAAACAAAAAGGGAAAAAATGAAAAATAAACATTTGAAAGATTTTTTTTTTGACATGTTGTACAACTTTAAGTGCAAGTGTGATAGAATTGTTTGCATGATTTTATTTGTTTGGGAACTGGATCATATTTTTTACATGTTTTAGGAAAATGATAAAGCATTGTTACATGTTTATTGAATTGTGGAAAGCTAGCTTGAATGAAAAAATTTTAAGGAAATGTTTTCTTGTACTCATCTATGTAGCATTTTAATATTTCCACATCTTCCTCCATTACTTTGATCTTTTTCCTTTATCTCTTTCATTTCGTTATTTTTCTTACGCATATATTGCTATTTGCTTTGACTTTCATTTCCCGTATAATCATAATAAGCCTTCGACATTGTGAATTTCTATGTACATGATAGTGGTGTAGAGTAGAAGAGAATCAAGCATATGGTAGTGCATAAACCATGAGTAGCTTGAGTGGAACCTCTCCATTACATATACATGAGAGTGAGAGTGACCACCACTTACCTTGTGAGACTTAGTCATTCTCAGTTTACTCGGGATGGATTGAAGTCACTATACTTGTTAACCATTATAATATTTGAGTCAACGAATGCTTGAGTCTTTGAGAATTGATAGTACTAGATAACTGTCTTTTGTGATTTTCTAAGTGCAATTAGGAATTGTTAGGGAAATGCATATTTGGTTGTTTCTTAGCTTTGTTTACTTGCACGAGATGTGCATGAATAAAGTGTGAGGGTGTGATAACTCACATTTTGATATAATATTTTGATTAATTCCTCGATGTTTTAATCCACTCATATGATTACTTTATCATATTTATCATGATTTATGAGTATTAGATGGTTTTAGCATCTTAATGCAAATATCTTCTAAATTGATGGTCCTAGGACTAAGTTGATGTGTACCTTATTTTATAGGGCATTTGAGAAGAAAATCAAGGATGTTTGGAGCAAAGGACACCACAGTAGACACCAGAATCAAATCGTGGTGTGAACCACAGTCATAGTGCTCACTGTCATAGCTCAGAGGGTTGCTCCAAAGGCCACCACGACTAGACCATGGTACGAGATGAAGCCCCATATGAGGCTCTATAAAAGCTTTACAAAGGTTTTTCTATTGGTTATCTCTTCTTCCTTCATCTGCAGCCGCCATTTCCTTCTCCAAGCCATAGTCGCCACATCCATCTCCATCTTCTCCCTTATATTCGAGAAAGAAGCTCCTCTCCGCTCCGCTCTGTTGTCGACAACATCCTCAAGCTTGAATGGATATGGGAGAGATCCACTTCACCTCTACTTCTCATATCTGAGGGGAGAGCTCCAATTCACCAAGGTGACTCTAGCGATATCCACCACTCCATGAGGACACAACCTCTTCCTCGGATTCAAGGAAGAGCCCCCGTTCATCTCCAATGACATTCTTCTAAGCTTGAATGGATATGGGAGAGATTGGATCCACCATTCCACCTTTAGAGGCTGGATCGAGTTCTCCATCGGATTTCACCACAAGAAGCTTCTTCCATAAGCAGGAACTCTCAAACGAATTCAAGAGAGACACTTCCATCCTTATCCATCCACATCTACCACCGGAGGGAGTGATCACTTATTTTCTTGCCTTAGTCTTAGATTAGTTAAATTTGTATGCATGTCAAGTGTTTGTTAAATTGCTTCACATTTAGTGTTTATCTTCAATTATGCTTGTTAGGTGTTTGTCTTAATTTCTTTACATGTTGTTTTTCTATTTTGATGCACTTAAGATGTTTGTTTAATTTCTGGCAACACTTTATTTTGGTTGAATGCTTTTGTTTGAATGTTTACTTTATGTTTTGTTCTTTAATTACCTTGTAATCGTAGGATAGATTCTTTCCATTTATTCCATTGCACTCATAGGTTTAGAAACCCAAGTCCAACCCCCCCAAATCACAATAGAAAAAGCTTAAGCAATAACTAGCGATCCTAAGGCTACCATTCTACTGATTACACTCATTGGGAGATGACCCAAGTCATCTTTATACTGCATTAGTATAGAGAGATTTTGGTAATTAAATTGAATTTGAAACTGTGATACAATGTGTGGTTGATCACCTTATGACCTTACAAGAGGATTCGCTTGGAGCAAGCCTCAAAGTTAATGATTATTCGTATGGGCCATTTGCCCTTACAAGATCATATAGCCCTTACTCAGGCTTGAAAACAAAGAGCTCACTTGAAATTTTCTCCAGCGTTTTGGATATGTTGAGGAACACAGAAGCCTCCCTGGGCAAAGGGAAGTTGATTGCTTTAAATTGAGCAATGTAGTCGTCGAAGCCTAACTAGAGGAATGTGAATATCCTCTCGTCCAGTTGTTTGTTCAGCTTAGGGGAATCTCAGAGGGTCATCTCTCATTCTTGGGCTCAAGCCTTTTTCCACTTGGGTAGCTCAGCCTCATCTTGTGGTATCTTCCCCTTTAGTCCCTTGATAATCTTTTCTAAGCCGACTAAGTGAAAGCATTTATAAGTTAGTTCCTCTTGGGATTTCTCTAGGGCTACTTCAACTATGCTCATCCTTTCTTCTGTTGACTGAGTTCAGAAAACCATGCTTGATGATATCACCATATTTCTATCACTTCATTAAAAGTCAAGAAAGGTGGACAAGTCAAATATTGACTTGATATGAGAAGTAGCGAAAGGAAGAACATAGATTGATAAGAAGGGGTGTGAAGAGTAGGTACTAAAATTATCTGGGTCAGTCTAGTTCCGAAGAGTCAATAAATGGCTCGGCGGATAGAAGATTCAATAAACGGCTCAGCAAATAAAGAGTCACTAAACACCTTGGCCATAGGAAGAGTTGTGGAGCAGCTCAGTCGAGAGATCAGCCACTAAACTAGAAGTAAATAACTTAGCGATAAGGCTAGTCATTAAACCAATTATAAAACCTCTCACCATTAACACTACTGACCTAATATGAAATAGTTATGTTTGAAGAATAAACTCAGTCAAAACGACTCAGAGAGTATTAGGGCCTAGTAAAGCAACCCCACAATAAGACTAATTACCTAACCATCAATAGAACAGCTCTATATCAAACATGTGGCTCAGCTCAAGAGGGGAAATATCGGACTCATTAGAAAATGACTCAGTGATCAAGAAAAGGTTATCAGTCTGAAGAAGAGATACTCTTCCTGTGCTAAGAAGATGTCCTACTTATAACCCTTGAGATATCTCAGATAAGAAGGATAATCATCAAGTCACTAGTAAATGGCTCGACCAAGAGGGAAAATATCTCAGAAGAGGGGACCATCATATATATACCACCATCAAAATATGCTCCAGATCATAATAATAAAGATACTCCTTTTTGGGGAAATATTTTTCTAACGGCCTAACAAAGACGTCATGCTATGCCACCTGTAATTCTCATAATGATCTCATTTTAGTAGAGGCCTTCTTGTTAAGGAATGAAGGGAGATTATGGGAAAGAAAGGGTGGGAAAAAGATTTCTCTTTGCAGGTATAAGAAGCAAAGAAAGACACATATGAAAGGGGATTAAACATTGCTCATTACTACATTTTTCTTACTATTCATCTTTCTCTAGTCTTCTTCCTCTTCCACTTACTCTTTAACTTAGGCATCGGAGGGCCGTTAGCTGGGAAACCGATGGTTGTCTGACCTGGTGTTAACTTTGACAGGGAAGATAACCGGAGAAGACTTTTTCTACTGCTATAGTTTGGAGAGAACCCGTCCTCGTATCATCATCCCAGATGATCAAAAAATCTAAGCCGCATAAGGGACAATAGTCATTGTCGCTCGATGAGGCTACAACGGCACCAATCGACAATGAAAAGCAACTGCGACCGGCGATCGAAGGTGATCGATAATGGCTACGATCGACGGTGACTAATGACAATCGATGATGGGCGATGACAGACGATCAATGATGACTAACGATCGACGACGACAAGTGCATTTTATTTTTTTCTTTTTATTTCTTTTTTTCCTTTTTTTTCTCTTCTAATTAATATTTTAATAAATAAAAAATTATAATTACATCATCTCCCTGCAGTTTTAATTAAAATTAAAGCAATTTTAATAAAGCTGGTGTAACTTTATTTTTATTTTAATATACTAAAGAAAAAAGAAAAAAAGTAAAAAAAGGAAAATAGAAAGAAAAAAACTTTAAAAAATATATAATAAGAAAATTAATATAATAAGTGGAAGAAAATTAAAAGGGCACACATTTTCCATTTTTCTTTTCTTTTTTTTTTAACAGGTTTTTTGTTTCTTTGTTTTCTTTTTTGATTTTCTGTTAAAAAAAATCCTGTCCTCGATTTTCTCCCCACCGAGCATTACCCCGAACCTCTCCCCTCTCCCTTCTCCCCTCTCCCCTCTCTTTCGCGACTCCGCCCGATCGCCGCCCTGATCCCAATCGCGAGCAGCGTGATCAAGCCGCCAGCGAGGGGCGGCTGCAGCAGCACCTCCTTTCTCCTGCAATCTTAGATCCCCATTTTTTCTCTCTCTGCTTTCCTTTTCCGGTTCCTCCGCCTCTTCACGACGCCGTGCTTGGATCGGACAGCGGAGCCTCCGATTGTACCTCCAACGAGCTGTGGTGCTACGCCTACTCTCCGAGCCGGACTCAGGTCTTTCTCCTCTCTCCCTACCTCTCTCTCTCTCAGTCTCTCTTGCTCACGCCCTCTGCTTTGTATCTGTTGGCTTCTTCACTGATCAAGACAATTGATTAGAAGAATTCTATGTTGTTTTAGAAAAAATCTCTTAAAAATTAAGTTGGTATAATTTAAGCCTTCTTTCCCCCCTCCCCCCCAACAATATTTTACCTTATCCTTCTGTGCTTGTAGATCGTTACCAAGACCATGGTTTCTGGTACAATCAAGAGCCAGATGGAAGCTAAGGATGGAAGTTGGTATAAGAATGTTCGTGAAATACATGCTGATGTGAGATTGGTTTTCACTAGTGCAATGAAGCACAATGATGATCAAAGTGATATTCATGTTATGGCAAAGTCATTGCTGGAAAAATTCGAAGAGAAGTGGCTGCAATTGCTACCTAAAGTTGTTGAAGAGGTTGAATTGAGATACTCTTATTTCTTCTCCCATTTTCTTTTGTCTTCCAGTAACAATTTGTCTTCCATTTTCTTCATGGATATTAGTTTCTGTTAATGACATCAAATTTGTCATTGTAAATACCTTTTTGTTTTATCTTCTGATTTTTACTGGATTTATACCTAACAGGAAGCAAGACAAAAAGATGAGGGAGCTCAAACTCTTTCAAATATTCCTAATTCTCGAAAGGCTGCATATGCAAAAATAGCTAGAGAGACATACAATGAGGTAATCTTTGTATACTCAAAATATGTTCTTGTTACTTTTCATTTCTAGTGGAGAGGCTGGAATTATATGACTATGTAAATGCTATCTTGGTCTTCACCAGGTTAGAGAAACTAATCGTGTTAGAGCACAACTTTTTTTCCCCCTAATTTTCAATCCAATTTTCAGCTTGATGAACTCAATTCACAATTGGAAGATCTAAGGGCGAGGCTAATAAAGAAATGCAGGTAAACAATTTCCCTTTGGTTTTGTATAAGAACTCTTTCCACTTATTTAACAAACATTGAAATACTAGTTCCACTTCTGCTTACAGCTTAAATATAGGCGGTATAGCCTCTTGCATTTAGTCTGCCCATCTTGTTTTTCCAGCTGTGTGAAAGTGAATCACGAATATGATGGTGTGATGAATACTTAAATTTCTTTGTTTCAGAAAAATGACTACAGAGGAGAAAAGGAAACTTGGGGTTGGCCTGAGCACTTTATCCCCTGAAGATCTTAACATGGCTTTAGAAATTATAGCTGAAGACAATCCTAGTTTCCAAGCCACTGCCGAAGTAGTGGACCTCGATTTGGATGCGCAGGTATTTATCTTTTTTATTTCTTTCATATTTTGTTGCTATGCTAGAAAAACAGGCCAAGGATTAGCGATGAGAGCTAACCTCGCCTAAGCACAATGTTGTCTTATAGACCTTTTGGATTGAATTTGTAATTTTTACTAGTGGATCATCATGTTCTTGAAAACTTTTCCATTTGTAACCACTACTTTGCCAGTAAAACAGTGCATATGCCTCTTTCACAGATGTGCAAAAAGTGGTTAACTTTGCTCTTCCCGTTTTAGATACCGATCTCGAGTTTGCATTGACAACTTGTCCTCATTGTCATTCAGATAATAGCCTTCTTCGAGTCATCGTTCAATTTGCTTCTCTTTGTATTGTTGCAGAGTGAAACCACATTGTGGAAGCTCAAGTTCTTCATGAAGAGGGTACTAGAGAATCAAGCAAAGAACTCTGCAGTAAAGGTTAACGACAACTTGAAGAGAAAGAGAGAGATTATTCACGAAGCTTTGGTGAAGAGTGCAGCAAAGAAGAGAAACAAAAAGCTTTCCGGGTCATACATGTAAATGTAACTAACTTTTGTTGCTAAAGCAATTCAGTAGGAGCTTCTGAGACAAGTTTCATTTTTTGTTGCCCGAGAGATGTTTGAAAGAAGTTTTTGCCTTTAAACAGCTTTAGCTAGCGGAATTTCTTGCAAACCGAAGAAAATTCGAATCAAGGTTAGCAATGTTGTCATGTATGTTGGTCGTGTGTGATTTGTGTTGTTTGCTGTGATGGCATTGCAAGTTGTAGTGTTGTGGTATATTCTCTCTACCATATGATTGACTTGTACATGGGGGGGAAACAAGGGGAAAAGAAAATAGTAAATATATATAATCTATTTTCTATATATTATAATGCTTTTTATTTTCTTTTTCTCTTCTTTTCATCCAACCAAACTCAGCCCATCTTCTAGTGTCTTGATGTTGATCGATTGGGAAAAACAATCTTTTTGCAAAAGACGGCGCTGACAAACCAAGTTGAAATGCTAGGCAATAGGCCTTTTGTTCGTTGACTAAAGGGTAATTAAGAAATTTTTACCATACGAGATCTTTAAAAAGGATCTTATTTTACAAAAAGTTATTAAGGTGAAATTATCACTTTGATAGTCTCTATCAATGGGTTCTATAGTCGTTGTTGTAAGGAAAGTAAATTATGGATAATAATTTTTATACAATCGAGTGCTAAGAAGATAAGAGGATAAATATGTTCAAAAGCGATTGACTCTTGTTTATTGTAGTAAGTTTAATCATTCAACTGTCTTAAATTTATGATCTCTAGATTAGAAGACAATAACCAAGATTTGCATTTTATTAGAGAAGTATTTAAGAATATATTTTTAAGAAGG
>JBAMHZ010441918.1:0-10078 GCA_037177395.1 Alpinia galanga | reverse complement strand
TGCCAATTGTCCGGTCTACCTGACCCAATTAGACTTCTGCCTAGTGTCTGGTCTACCTGACCCACTAGGACTTCCTGCCTGGTGTCTGGTTCTCTTGATCCAGACATGAGAGTCTCACTTCCTTCGTTCAAGGTGCATGGCTCGACATGGACTATGACTGTGATATTAATTGTTAATTAGTGTCTATAATATTCACATATCTCTACAATGATATGATATTATCCACTTTAGGTCTAAACTCTCATGATTTTATTTTTGGACTTTATCCAAAAGACTTCATTGGAGATATCTTTTAATCTTATAAGTACATTATCTTTTCCACGTCTTAACAATATGAGACTTTGACTGTATTCACAATACTTCCAATAATGGAGGCTTCCATGTCTGGATCAAGAGAATCAGATACCAGATAGGAAGTCCAATTGGGTAAAGAGAACTAACCAGTTGATACGAAGTCTAGCTTAGTAAAGATGACCAAACAGTTGATGGGAAGACCTAGTGGGTTGAGGATCAAACATCAAGTAAATGAAGTCCTTCGAAGAATGATAGACTTAGGGGGAGCTCAATGTGATCCTTTATTTGAGGGAAGATTATTGAGAGTATTTGGAGTACAATCAAAGTGTAAGACATAAAAAATATCATAGGCTTATAAGATAAAAAAATATCTCCATTGATATAAGACCTTTTAAGTATAATCTGAAAATAAAACCATGAGAACTTAGGTCTAAAATGTACAATATCATATTATTTATTAAGATATGTAAATTTTATAGACAGACACCAACAAACAATTAGAACAAAATTCTATTATTATTTGAAGCAATCAAATATGTATGTACACATAAAAATATTCTAACAATAAAAATTAAAAGGAAATAAATATTAAATAAACATGTCACAGTATGATCAAAACTTGTTATATTGTCATAGTTATGAAGCAAT
Organism: Alpinia galanga; assembly: GCA_037177395.1. Taxonomy (NCBI): domain Eukaryota; kingdom Viridiplantae; phylum Streptophyta; class Magnoliopsida; order Zingiberales; family Zingiberaceae; genus Alpinia; species Alpinia galanga. The sequence goes on along the minus strand of JBAMHZ010441918.1, from coordinate 9,136 downwards.
AAATATCTATACAAAAATATTATAGTAACAAAAATTAAAAGGAAATAAATATTAGATTTTTATATTTTAAATTGTAGATATATCAATATATCAATATAACTTTTTATTATTCTACTCCAGGAGCATCAATATCAATATAGGATTAAAAATTATACTTGTTCGAGAGCATCAATATACATTTAGGATTTGTACTAGTTCGAAAGTATAAATATTATGTCGTTTTAGGAGCATTAATATAAAACTAAAGACATAAATATAAAATTAAAATTTGTGTTATTTCGAGAGCATCAATATTAATACTAAGAATAATTTATGAGTGTATACCTCAAAAAATCTTTGTGCTAATAAAATCTTGTAATTTGATAGTAGAAAAAGAGAGAATTATCATAACATTTATTTCTACCGAACACACCTATTTATAGGATAGGTGGAGTGGTACAAAAGTAAAAGAATATAATGATTTATCAATCAATAATAAAATTAAATCAATCATCTATTATAACACAATCAACCCTTTATCCTATCAATTATATAAATACTCTTGTAGTGGGTGCAATCACATCCATACAATAAGGGTTCAATTTGCATGATGCTCGAATTACTCGTGATGCTAGGTCATCTGTTACTCTGGTGGCTAGTAAAAAAATTTCATTAGGGTTAAGCTGATCACCTCCAAGATTAGTTAGATCGTAAGACCTAAATACCCTGGTGGGTAACGGGTCAACCAACTAGTTACCCGTTGACTCTGATAAATGAATCAAAATTGTAAACAATTTGTCATGTGACAGGCCAATTATGGTTCAATAGCCCCAAAATCATTGAGTCGATGGTTTTCGATGGTATTTTTTTTATTTTTTTAACACGGTTCCAATGGCTAAAAATTTAAAAATAATTATTTTTTTAATGGTATAGATTATTTGACTATTTTCTAATCAATAATTACTATTTAGTAACTATTATTCTCCAAACTTTATATATAAGATACTCATTTTATCATTTTCATACAATCTTCCTTATTCTTCTTCCTAAATTCTAAAATCTCAATCGCTTTTGACTTCAATTCTTTGATTCTAATAGAAAAAAGTTCATCTCTTTTTGGAAGGATAAGAAAATAACCATTCTAAATGTCGATCCAGAGGACATTTAATTTATCGATAATGAACAAGAGCAACTTTTGACAGTTGATACACAGGGAAGTAATGAATCTTCTAAGGTTCAAAAAACTATACCTTTAAAATTATCTATTTTTACTAAATGACATCATTCTTCTGTCTGGAGAAATACGAGCAAAATGTAAGTATTATAATACCTCCTATAAATTTTAATCAGGTGATAGTTATAGATTATTGATGTGACACATTAAAATAAAGTATCCGATGAAATTTGAAGTCAAAACATTCTCAAATGTAACTCTCCAAATTGTTATCATCCACTGAATGTACCAATATAAGTTTATTTAAATATTTTAATATTTAATTAAGAGAATCATTAGTTAAATTTACTTGTGTAGAACATCTTTCTTTTAGTTTTGTGTTTAAATGTACTTTTAAAATTTTTGTCAAGAATCTCTTAACTCATTTGCTAAATGTGTTCCACAAACTATAGTAACTTGCACAATTAAAAAATTAATAAGATAGAGAGAAAATATTTAATTAAAGAATTTAGTAAATTAAATAATAAAGTTTCATTGTGTTCTAATATTTAGAGTGGTCATTAGCAAAATCATTTATATATGGATATGACCTGTTATTAGATCAACAACTCATGTACAATTCAAAAATATTTATTAGCATATCAAGTTTTTGATGAATCACATACTGCTCATAATATTTCTCAATTATTATATTTAATTTTAAAAGAATATAAATTAATTAATAAAATATTATAAATATCATTTGATAATGTTTCTCTAATACTACAAATACTGATGAACTTAATTTATTTGTCAATTTGTTATTGGTGGTGCATTTTTTAACATTCACTTTGTATATTATATTTTAAATTTATGTGTTCAAGATGAATTACAAATTTTAGAAAATTAAATTAAATAAATTAAAATTTTTATTTTTTATTTATGATCACATCCTAATATAATAAAAAAATAAGGTAAATTTTATAAAATTAATTAAATAATACATAAATTTTTTTACATAATGCACGTTGGAATTGAACATATCAATTACTATAAGATTCATTTCAATATAGAGAACTATTATACTCATTTTTTACTCAAATTGTTAATAATATTAATATGAATTTATATTCACATCAATGAAATATACGTAGGAATATTTATGAAATTTTACAAGTATTTAATGATATAATTGAATAACTTTTCAATGTTTTATACTACCTCTCATTTAATTATAATGAATTTTTGTAACATAGCTTTAATTTTAAATGAATATATATTATAGATAAATTTTTATCTCCTTGCATATTAAGTATGAAAGCAAAATAAAAAAAAAATATTTTTATAATATTTTTTTAATATTTATTTAGTATATTTGCTTTAGATCCTAGACTAAAGTTAGATGTCTTACATAAAATGTTAATTATGTATTATAATACTTTAATTTTAATAAAATATTATTCTTCTCATGATTTTGCTAATATTGCATAAAATATTAGAAAATTTATAAAGAATATAATTTAAAATATGGATTATAAACTAGTGTATCTGAAATTCAAAATATTAGTATCGGTAGTTCAAATTTTATAAAAGTAAATTTTTATTAAAAGAATGGAGAAACATACATGAGGATCCTGAAATTTCACACAAGGATTTAGGAATTATTTTATAACTTCTTTTAATTTTACTATAACAAATAGCAAAGCAAATTTTAATATTTTATAGTGGTGGTCATAAAAGACTCAAAGTTTTTTATCCTTTTCATTATCACAAAATAAATTCTAATTTGTCTTATGTTAACCGTTTTCGTAGAACATATGTTTAATTTTGGAGATAATATATTAAATAACTGATCTATTTTATCTTTTGATTCTTTAATAGCACATGCATTACTTGATGATTAAACAAGAGCTGAAAAAATATAATGAATGTAACTTTCTAAGAATGAGGTAAAAAATTTTGATATAAAAAAAACTATTATTATAGGAACAGAAAATGAAAGTGAGTAACAACCTCACTTTCTAATGTAACAATGTTAAAAAGGTAAACGAATTACGTAGACTTTAATTCTTTCATACCCTAAAGGGATAAGTAGACAATTTAAATAAGTGCAAATCCTTTTTTATATAATGTTTAAATTTTTTAAATAAAAAATAAACAATTTCAAATTATGTCTAACAATGAATCAAATCTTAAATCAGCAATTTTGAATCGTGAATCATAACCGTTTTGGATAGTTAAAATTAAAGATCAACCTTTCACGAACCGTTGATTTTAAATCGTGATTAGTGATCGGATCTACGTACCATTACATCGATATTGTACTGTATCCATAATAATCAACAACAATATAAAAAAAATAAAAACATTACTCTTGCTAAATAAATAAATAAATAAAAACACTATTTTAGTTTATTATTGTTGTTTAAATAATGGAAATGTAAAACTTAAATTTGTCATAATTTTGAAGTGTGCTTCTATTAGTTCAATAAGTAATTAATACAGGCAAAGTAGGAGATGAGTTATTCTTTCCACGTGCGAGGTTAAAAGAGAGAGGAAATTAAAGGAGAGGAAATTTTGTAAAATGAAGAGGATTCACCTCTAGATTTAAATGAGCTGAAATAACTTTATAATGAAAATAAGCATGCTGACATAAGCCGTAGCCCTAGTTTAAATAGAAAAGGAAAATAGAAAAAAATCATAACAAACAAAAATAATAAAAAAAAATTAAAAGAAATCAAGAAAATGACAAAAATCCTAATTAATTGATAAGGTGATTCCAAATCACAAGTGTGTCGAGTGACATAGTTGGAGCGTGCTAAGTTCTAAAATTGAGACTGATGGTTTGACACAGATATATTAGGTGATAGGCAAGAGTGTGTTGGAAGATATGGGTGTGTCAAGTGACACGGCCAGAGTGTGTTGGATAATACTGGTATGTCATGTGACACGACCAAGGTGTGTTAGATGATATGGGCATGTCAAGCGACACAGACAGAGTATGTCAAGCTCTGAAATTAGGGCTGGTGGCCTGATATGGGTATATCGAGTGACACAGCTAAAATGTGTTGGATGACACGGGCATGTCGAGCGACACGGCCTGAGTGTGCTAAAATCTAAATTTTTAAGATAGAGAGAAGAAGAAGATTTTATATGCTATTAGATGCCTAATGTAATCTTAATTTATAATTCCGTTGAAATTCATAATATAATTATTAAAATTTAGGATTTGTATTAATTAAGTAATATAAAAATAAATGATAAAAATATATTCTTTTAATTAACATAACTTGAAATAAATATAGAAAACTATCATAGACAAATATACATTTGATCCACCAATAAAAAAAGATAATTTGAATATCTTATATATTATATTAAAATTTGTCATTTGCAAAAAGTATTTTTATGTTTATAAAATAGCATAGTCCAGGTTAGCAATGACAAAATAGTATTTTAAAAAAGCATATTGACCCTATCTTATTAAACCACTATTCCTGATACCCTTGCAAGCTCTTAATAATCTATTTTCACCCTTTCTAATTTGAACACAAATATAAATCCCTATCAACCTGACACTCCGTGAATCAATTATTATTATTACCTCCGAGGCTATGGGGCAAAATATCCACGTAACATCTTAAAAATATGCACGTAATATCTTAAATTCGATTCCAGCTTGTTTATAGGATTTTTTTTGAATAATACATATTAAAAAATTAGATTATTGGGTCTACAAGTACTTCCTGATTTATCCTATTGATCAGTAAAAAAATTTTATAAAATCAAACCATCGCTCTCAAAATTAATTGAATTAAAAATATAAATACTTAGTACCAATTTTATAAAATCAAACCATCGCTCTCATATTCATGCTCATTAATACAATTGAAGCATGAGCTAAATGACATGAAAATTATTGGAATAGGAGCCGTTCTATCATGAAGATGTCCTAAGAAATATAGAACCTTCGTATTAGCGGTCCCATTACGATGGTCTCATACATGAAAGAGAGAAATAAATTAGAGAATGCTCGTATAGATAGCCTCAGCAGTCTCAGCTTCCTTAGTTTGTCATTCAATTTGAAGAAAAAAATTTATTACAAATTCATTAATTGTAATTGAGAATAAAATCGTAAATACTTGAGAACTGAGTTAGATGTCCTATCATTACACCATAACTCCAAGGGCCATGAAGATGTCTTAAAAAAATGTGAAACCACTGCATTAACGGCCCCCCACCGCTGCCTCTACGTGTGGAGGGAGGTATATCAGGATGTCAGGTGGCTAGCGCAGAAATGTGAAGTTATCGGTAGTCTAGCGGTGAATTTTAAGAATTGATCCTTTACCCTTTCAAAGCTTAACACAGTTGTACTAGTCATCTGAATTAGCTCTGAGGGCTAACAAAGATGTCCTAAAGTATCTATAGATGAAGGTACAGAAGAAATTATAAACAAGATTGACCTAGAATTGTGAGGGGTACATGTTTATGCATAATAGGCAACACGAAAGGTCATTGCTAAGTATAAAAAAAAAAATAGAATTGTCATATTAGCGGTCCCCCTCAGCTGGCCCACCGAGGAGGGAATAAATCAGGACTCAGATGTTAAGTGCATGGAAGGGGGTCACTAATAGCCCGAGGTTATGATTTTTCCAAGAATCGACCCTTGCCTTGTTAGAAATTACTCTCGTGTGCTCACCATTGGGCTTAGGTCATTGCTAAGTATGATCCATACTCCGGGGAGTCATGTTTAGGCATGGCATGGGGCTAAACTGGAAAATAATGAAGCAAAAACTAGACAATGAGAAAGCACAAGCTAGGCATGGAGGCTATTGGGATAGGGCTCTACCACTAAAGATGTCATACCAAACACTAGCAAAAGTATCAAAAGGTATTGAAGTTATTTGGTAAATCCCCTTCCATATTTAAATCAATCACATCTGAAAATATAAAGGCTGAAAAAACAAGGCATGAGATTGTCAACCTTTTTTTTTTTACGAAGAAACTTGATAATTTATAAGCAAAGATGGGTGAGAAACCATATACGTGAATGACCTATAAATATGAAGGGTCAAGTGTAGTCATGGGAATGGGATAGACTTACAGTGGTAGGTAATATGGGAGCCATGTCTATGCACCACCTAAGGCTACAATGGCTAAGCAAGCCACTTTGAGGAGAAGAATTTAAAAGAACTTGAAGCATAAAAAAGGAAAGTTAAGAGAGGGAGGGCTCCTTTGAGCATTCCAAGAGCTAGCCCAGCTCGAAACACATGTTTAGTACTAATGTTTATCAGGAATATAAAATAATATAAATACAAGTTACAATATATTATAATATTTTATTAAATATTTATGACTCATTTATTTTGAATGAAGATGAAATTTAACTTTAGTATTTTATCAAAAGATGATGCGAAATTTTCAAAAGTCACGTCATACTTTACTTTTTAATCAAAAGATACATTTAATTTTAAAAATATTTCTCCCATTAAAAATTAAGAAATATCATTTTTTTGTGATGATAATTTTTTAAAATTCAACTTCAAAGATATATCTTTCAGATTTGTGCAATTGTAATAGTATTCAAATAGCACATTAAAGATTTTAAGTTTTTTACAATAAGCTATGTACAATTAAGATGCTCTTAAAGTTAAACTTTTGACTACATTGGAACTAAAGAGTACTATAAAAATATATCAAATTTAGATTATGTCCAATCAAAATTGACTAAGACCATTGACAAATTTCAAACAAAATTTATTGATAGACTCAAAAGATTTGAAATTATGAAACTTATACATACAGTAGAAGAGAAAAGTATAAAGAAGATAAATATGATATGCAACTTTAGTTCTGAATCTTCTACATGAAGTTATGAATATATGTCAATTGCCACTGATGTGGTCACTTTTTAGTTAGGAGATCCTGTCAAAGTTAACACGCATCAGTTGGCATCATCTATAGGAAAGCTCTGAGCAAGGCGTAGAGATGCAGTCGCAAGGAGCTCCCTCAAGGGCCTTTAACTTTGAGGAGGCCCCCATCACCATGACTTGAAGTCAACTAGCTTCGATAATAGAAGAAGTTGTGGAAAGCGCACTCGCGCATAAAGGAAGGAGAATTAGATATCTCCAACCCCATTCTGATGAACAACCAATGGGAGTTCACCCAAGGGAAGGAGAATTAACCCCCCCCCCCCCCCCTCATCGTTCCTTCCATACAAAACGAGCGAGGAGTCGCTCCAAATGAAGAACTCATGCCATGGGTTACCAAGCCTTCCCATCGCTTCCCTCCGGGAGAGGGGAAGGAGCAGGAGGAAAGCTGTTCGACAATACTCCCAACGCCTTACTTGTGGGAAGGGAAGGAATTGCTGGAGAGCAGAAAGAGGAGTGAAATGAATAAACCCTTAAGCCTCGAAACTGTTCTTAAGAATAAGGATGGAACTCGCTGCCTCTCTCCTCGGGGCAATCAGAAACGAGAAGGCCTAAGACAGCGAAATGTCGAAAAATCAAGTCAAAAAGATTCACAAAGGATATAGATCATACGGGCCTAAAGCCCTAGGGCGATTATGACATTAACTATGAGGATCAAGAGGATGAGTGTTGAACCCCTTTGGCATAGTCATAAAGCCACAAGAAGGCACATATCTATTGATGTCAGACAGAGTTGATCGTTTGACTATTAAGAGGGTGGTTAATGATGTGAGTATAATACGACCGCATGAGATCCACAGAGAAGCAGATAGGTGGAAAATGAGGGACATAGAAGCTTAAGGCCTATCGCTAACGAAAGTAAGAGTCGGGAACAAAGAGACTCGGGAAGTCAAGAAAGAGAAGCGATTCGGTCGTGGGGCGACTTAGGAAGGCCAAGAGAAAAGCAAGCCAACATATAAACATTCTAGCCCGAGCAGAGAAGGGGCATCTAGGATATAAAGTAGGAAGTAAGAAAGTATCTGAGTCGGCCATTCGACCGCATTCCAAGTCAATCATTTGGCTGCATTCCAAGTCAGCTAGTCAATCACATGCCAAGTCAGTCATTCGGCCACATTTCAAGTCAGCCAGTTGGCCCCATGCCAAGTCAGTCATTCGACCACATTCCGAGTCAACCAGTCGACCACATGCCAAGTCAACAATGCAACCTCATTCCGAGTCGATCATTCAACTGTGTTCCAAGCTAGTCATTTGGCCGCATCTCCAGCCCAGCCACTCAGCCGCACTACAAGCCGACCACTTAGGGACATCCCAACTCAGTCACGTTATGAGCCGATCACTCGACTATACCTTAAGTCATCCACTCGGAAACTAGCCACTCAACAATCAGCTATTCGGTGAATTATCATTCGCGAATATCTCTTTGGGGGAGCATGCAAGTTGAGCACCTGCGAATAACGATGGGAATCTTCCTCGACAATCGTTATCGTTGGTCCCCCACCAGCATGCCCCACAATCATCCAAGTATACATGGTGCACCATAAGGTGCGCTCATGGCAGACCTTGTCCCCCAACGGCCTAACCAAGAGAATGTCGCAAGAACGGCCGGGGATAGAGCAAGATACCTTGGACTCACGATATAAAGAAAAGGTAGAGGTAAGACAATGGGGCTCTGGCCCTCAAACTCTCTCGCTCTCACAATTTTATTCCTTCATCTCTTACTTACTGCTGCTACTACTTCACTGCCTGAGATTTGACTTTAGCATCGGAAGGTCATCGCCGATAGTAGCGGCGGCCATCTGACACATATTAACTTTGACAAGATCTTCAGATTTACTGTTGTAGCCGCTGGAACTCACCCTTCCACAATGACCTAGCAAAAAGGGGTTAAAAAGTAACCGCATTAGCCACATATGCTGAATTTTAAAAAACATATTATGCATTATTAGGAGAACCTTGAAGCTGAAACTTTATGGCACAATTGGACTCAGAGTAACTGTGGAAACTATTACACTTAAATTAGGTTCAATCAAACTTAACTAAGACTATCAATGAATTTTAATCGAAACTCATTGAT
>JBAMHZ010441917.1:0-21648 GCA_037177395.1 Alpinia galanga | reverse complement strand
TATGCACTGAATCTCCTTCTCTTCTGAGTTGTATAAAACCCCATGGTTCTTGTTCATTGTTCTCTTGCCATCATCAAGAAAAATACATTCCCTGACATCAAATGTAGATATGGGTCCATCTACCTTGAGCAAAGATGCATGACAGTACATTATGGCCTCAATCTCATCCTGAAACTTCTTAAACATATTAAGTGTGAAGACTCTGGAAAGTTGTTCTTCCATGTAAAATTTAGACACAGAAGGTCGCCTCTTGTGAAATGTCTCAAAATCTGCTTGAGCTTCCTTTTCATATTTATCCAGCAACGCCATCTCGTATTTACCAAGAAATTGCTTCAAGGAAGTCTTTGTTTCAACATGTCCATCAAAAAATGCAACTATAGTCTCATTTCGCTGGGTGGCAGACATGCCAGCCCAGAATGTATCTTTCAAATATACAGGGACCCAAGAATGCCGGAATTCATACAATGATCTGATCCATTCATTGCCTTGAAGTCCATATAAGTCAACCATCCTTGTCCAATCTTCTTCAAACTCATCAACTGTTAAGGAATCATAAACAGCCTTTTGCATTGCCTTATTAATGGCTCTATAATCTGCTGAGCCACCTAATTTTTCAGGTACCCTTTTCAGTATCTGTGACAGGCACATGCGATGGAGAACATTGGGGAGAACTTGAGAAACAGCACTCTGAATGGCCTTAAAATGATCAGTAATAAGGGCCTTGGGGAACTCCCCATACATACACGCTATCCATGCCTTAAACAACCATACATATGTCTCTATGGTCTCATCTGATAGCAAGCAGCAACCCAGTAAAACCAACTGGCCATGATGGTTCACCCCAACAAATGTAGCAAGAGGTAGATCATATTTGTTTGTCACATATGTGGTATCAAGCATGACAACGTCATTGTAATATTGATATGCAGCTCTTGACCGTGCATCTGCCCAGAAGACATTTCTCACATGCCCTTCCTCATCCAAATCCACGACATTGAAGAAATTTGTATTCTTGGCCTGCATTCGGGTGAAAAAAAGACGAAGGGCTTCAGCATCCCCTTCCCCAAGCTTCAATCTACCTCTTTCCACAAAACTCCTATGCTGGCTCTCACTAAAGAGTAATTCTTCAAGCGTGCTTAATCTATCAAGTGGCATAGTTGGCGGTAATCTCAGTTCATCTATCTCTCCTTTGTTTCGATCAGCACGCTTTTTGGCAGCGCCTGACAGCTGCCTATAACAAGTCAAGAACCTTGCCATGGAAGGGCTAACTGGGTGGTTGTGGTCAATGTTAGCCACAACCAAGTGAAGCATCCCATCCCCCCAGAGCTTAACTTTAATTCTTGCAGGGCAATTCGTTTTTGCCGAGTTGCGCTTCCGGTACTTGGGCTCTGGTCGCTTCCGGCCCCCTTTGCAGCACATCAATTCCAAGTACAAGCAGTGTGCGTCTTCCGTAAAGGCAGATCTTCTTATAGCGATGCCAAACCCCACCCGGCGAGCATATCTCTTGTAGAACCTTGACACCTCTTGATGATTCTTGAACACCATGCCCACCTCAGGTATTCTGTCGTCAATTTCATCTCCAACACTATCATCAATCAATTCATCATCGTCCATTCCTTCAATAGCGTCCATGGTAGTATCTCCCGTAACATCCTACATACAATTTTTTTTATATTAAAAAAAAATCAACAAACATATAAAATAATCAAAACTTTCCCATCATAAATCGCCAAAGGATCCTCATTTACAGCTTAAAGAAGAGAAGAAAAAAATAGAAGGAAAGAAAGTAAAACCCTAAATCTACAGCGCGAAGTCGTGAAGCTAAGAAAACAAGAAACTAATCGAACCGAAACCAATGACCTAGGAGTGCGGGGGATGCAAGAGATTGAAAATTGACTTGAAGAGGCGAACCAACCTGGGAGTTAAGAGAGATGGCGGGTCTTCTGGGTTTCCTCTGTCGGCCGCTGGGTCCTTCCATGGCCTGCATCGCTAGCTCCAGAAAAGAGAACTCTACCCTTGAGTTGATCCCCGTCGTTGCTCTCCGACGAATCCGGGAGAATTTCGCCGAGGGTTTCCTGACGGTGAGCAAGAGAGGAAGAGGTGGTGGGATCGCGCGTGCTGCTCCTGCTTCCGAAGGGAAAAGGACCCCACCGAAAAGACGCGAGAGGCCAGCGACGACGGTACAAAGTTGGGCACAACCATCTGTTTTACGTAAGGTAAATTCCGAACTGCTCTGCCTTAACGTATCAATTTTTCATAAATACCCTATCAAAACTTTCTTGTTCAGAACACCCACCGAATGCTTATTTACGTAAAACACCAAAATATTTCTAAAATATACTGCGATGATCAGTCGCTCAGCAAACTGGCCCAAGCTTCCTGCGCAGGACAATCTGTTTTAGGGGAGATGAATCTTGATTTATTGGTGGAGAAGAATCTTGCCTTGGATTCTGAATCTGTAGCAGCTAACTGGATTGCGAAGTTGAGATCACCAAGAAAGGGCATTAAACTGTAGTGTGAGCTGCAGAATCAATCACAGTTCCTTAATGAAGACAGAATTAGGTTAAGACTCTCAGAACTGAATGATGCATGACCAGAACCTTGTTAACTGGTGGCAGAAAGGAGTAATCATCATTGAACTATTTGGTCTAGCCTTAAGTACACAACATCATATTTTAACTGAACGTAATTAAGCACACAACTAATGTCAAAATGCACACAAGATAACCCAATCATAGTAACTATTTTATATTTTTTGATATACGATATCAAGTATACAAATGCTTAGATAGTGAACATAGCAATTGTGAAAATCATGGAGAGCAACGCAACAAAGAGCTGATTGTTTAAGGGTTCAGCTTGAGTTGAATTCATGCACTAGAGCTCCTACAAGAATAATGAGACTCACTTGGATCAAGAGCTGGTACTGGAATTGATGTATGTTCTGGATCAGATTGCCTCACCACCTATCGCAGTTTATGAAGAGAATTTAAAAGGCAGAATAAATGGAGTAATATGAAACGTTGAATATTGCTGATGCACCATGTAGAGTCAAATTAGTCTGTTTGACAGCGATATAATAAATAATACAACAGAAGAACATAAGCAGTGGGGAAGCATCTGAATGATTTTAGTTCTACGCTAATTTTCTAAATGAGAATTTGAATCGGAGGTAACAACGTTTGATGCCAATCAAGTATCAGTTTCATGATTTTGGCTTCCGGGCCAAAAGCATGAAGCACCATGCAAATAAGAAACAGAGCACTTGGACTTTGACTGCAAGAGGAACGCGCCAGCTTTCTCATTCATAATCCTGAAATAAGAATGTTTGAGGAATTATGATCCATGCAAGGGACAGTAAACAAACAAAAAAAAGGTAAAAAGACAGTTTTAATATGATAAAAAATTTAGTAGGTTATTCAGGTCGAACCCTTCACATTTCTTCTAAAAAATAACCTTTAGTGCTAGTTCAATTGGGAGGACAAGAGGGCATGTGGAAGACAACTTTCCATTGGTCTCGGGGAAAGCACACGAGGGATATAAACAACCACTATTTCCACTATATTGTTTGCTATTAGATACGAGTGATAATGAAATAAATTTGACCCCATCTAGTCTCTCAAATAGACAGCAGAAGGAATACTTGAAGGCAGTTTCCATCCTCCTCTGAAGTAACATGGGAAGTTAAATCACATCCATTCTGTTTTATATCCTTGAAGTAACAAAAAAGAGGCAAGTAAAACATAGGATTTGCACTGTATCAATGTATGGTTCGGAAAAAGAAAAAGAAAAAGAAAAAAAAAAGTGACATACCTGGACTAATTTCTTGCGCTACTCATTTTCATCTTCTTCTAACATTAGCACTTGGCGCACGCTGTGCAGCTTGCCCAGCAGCCCCTTCCTCCGGCATGTTCATGGCTTGGGTCATGGTATTCAGCACAATAAAGACTAGAGGAATTAAATACATCCACTGCAGATAAGATGATAAGAAGGATTGGAAATGTTAGGCAACTTAAGTTGTCAGCAATTGCACTTTATGCTAATTGAAAAATATTAACAAACTTAATGCATGCATAAAACCTAACTGCACAAGAAGAAAGAAAAACAAAAAGGTCTCTCACATATTTAGCCCAGAAAGATCTTTCGGGTGGCTTCACACCTTCACCAACTCCCTCCTCCGCAGCAAGCAATTCTTCAGCAAATGTTGGAGTTCTGCAAGTATTAGAGAATAAAGTTTGGTATTCATTAACAATGTTGTATTGGTTTACTGGTTGATGCTTTCCCTTAAAACTCTGAAAATTTAGTATCAAATAATAGAACCAGTGCATTATATAAAAACATGATGGATTTATACTCAGTTTTAGACAGGTGTAGTTATACCTTGGAGCTTGCTCACTGGTCTTCATGATAGTATATGACGTGAAAGACCACTTTGCAGGCTGAAAATGAGAGGTTATGCATACAAATATTGTTTTATTAACCAAAAGAATGAAAATAAACCAATTCTTATACTCAATAACCTTCGATAATGCTTTCCTAGTTACCTCAAATAAACACAGAAAGAGGCAAGTTAACAGCAAGCATAAGCTCTATAAAGTTCTCTTTCCTTAAAGTATAACAAAGATAAGGCATCCCAAATGGTCTCATGGGAAGAATTAGAAGTTTTGTCTTAATCTGGGATCAAATCAACAATAATTAGACTTAAACTGAGTTTGAACTAGCAGCTTTGGGGTGCTGGTTCTGCTTAACCAGTTTGAAATGGGATTTATATTGGCGACAAGGTTGATACTATGGATTTCCATTTCTTATTTCCTTCTTGCCTTTGTCTTGAAAAAGAGGGTGAGCATCATAGTCTGATGGAGGACTGAGCTGGCAAATGGATACCAGCAGCCATCATCTATATATGGGGGAGAGCGGTTTCGGATGTGATGTAAACACATCATCTAGGATTTGAGTGTGAATGCATATAACTTGGCAGTTAACATAGTCAAGATGTTTAAACCACTTTTAATTCTTAACGTTTGAGCTTGATTGATTATGGAAGAACCAAACCTGACATAAAACCTTGACTTGTACTGATGCTTCTTCTGTATACTTATTTAATTATAGTTTGTCCAGTTATCTCCTTTGGACATATTTGTGTATATATTATTGTTATAATATCATGCTTAAGTTAAATATTTTTTTTACAATTTGTGTAGAGATTGAAGCTCACTTGGATCATCATAATCTATCTATATCTTTCATAACATGCATGCTATGTCATGTTGTATGATTCATGCTTAGTTCTTTCCCTATAGACAAACGGATTTGTTCTTGTTCTTTGGTATAGTTCTACTTCTTTTCTTGGATCTGAGATTGAATTCACTAACAAACATAAAGAAATTCCTTCTCGAACAAAACTTCATTAACACATGTTTTGCCCAACATTTAGACTTTCTTAATTAATGGTTCCCTGATAATTAGCAAGATTGAGAGAAAGTGCACGAGTAACACCATGTATATAAATATGGAGAATGATTAGGTTAGAGCATAAAAACTCATAAAAGAAGAGAGAGAGAGCAAAGGAAGGCCTAGCATAGTAAGTCAGATATTCACTCAGCAAACTCAATGCTCCAAGATAAGACTAGGAAAAGGCATTCAGCAATATTAATTTCTGCCAAGAATGGCTCTGATTGATTTCCACCATTGAATTTTAGAGACAATGGCTTTCCTCCTTAATCGAGTTCTTTTATAAGGCTTGATTATTGCGCGGTTATCTTGTATGGATCAACAGTTTAGCTCAGAGCTGAAGTTAATACTTAAGAGCATCCATACAAACACTATAGTAGATGAATAGCCAACGAGTGTGGAGGGAGTATTGGATGAAACATCATCCCACTAACAAGATATTACATAATTGTGCATATTCTGGAACAGGCATGATATGCCACTCTCTTAGGGGTTAGGAAGAAATTTATAGATCCTATATGCTCGGGCACATAAGTTGACATTTAGGTGGTTGCTAGCTTAGTAGTTTGTATGTGATTGCATTAGTTGATAAGAGTTTTTTTTTTTCATTTGATCACATTTGTTATCATTAACATGAACTCTAGTGCTATTACTGCACCTAGTTGTGGAGTAGGATGCATCATTGATAGTGTTGTTTTCAAACTTTCAGTGATAATTGATGTGAATGCATCCACATAATATTTATGGTATTCCTACTCAACATTTCCTTGTTGACTTTCCTTATTATCCTTCAATTTATACTTATAATCGAACAATCTCCATTCATCTGCTCGTTCATTCATCAATCCACCTTTATCCATCATTTCCACTGAACAAACCCTAAGGAAAAATGAAGTAATAGACCAGAGTGGTGGAGCTACTTAATATCCATCCCATACTGTTTTGGTTTCAAAATTGATAGCTAGTGTACAGACTTGATTGATGCATGTACTAACAATTAGGATATAAAGCATTATTACAACTACTTAGGAGAATAACCATCGTCTTAACCATTAGAAGAACATACATATCTGAGTAATCTTGGATACTGACAAGCTCCAGCTGACCCATAATTCACTGCCAAAATATTCACACCATCCTGCAAAAGCAGATGCAGTTTGTTAAGAAGATAAAGCATCAAGTTAGTTGAGAGGATGAATATCTTATTGTTGTTATTAAGAAATAACTATTATATTAGGATATAAATAGGACTCAATATGATGCTGTATAACTATAGCTCTTAATTTCGGAATAGGCCCAAGACAAATATAACTAACAACACCATTAATCTAACAACTGTACACTTTCTTTGATGCAGATCATAGAAATTACCTATGTTCAACTTACTACCCTAAACCAGCAAAAGATCTTATATATAGAAAATAAAACCAAGTCACTTCATGATGATGAAAACAAGGATACAACATTGGTGCGAGGATTGATTTTCAAAGAGTTGATTAATGAACCAAAAACCTTGAAAATAGAGAATTAATTTCATGTTTGGTTGAGTCCTTCCGGCATAGGATTGTTTCTTCCTAGAAACCTAATCCTCCATGTTGGCCATCGGTAATAATATTTCATTTTTCAAGAGTTGGTGTTGCAACAATTGGAAAGCTGGATTTTGTGAAGTATTTGATATTTTATTTGAAGAGGAGCCTTGGTACAATAGTAAAATTGTTGTCATGTGATCTGGAGGTCACAAGTTTGAATCATGGAAATAGTCTCTTGCAAAGTAAGGTAAAATTGTGTACAATAGATCTTTCTCGGATACCCTGTATTAATGAGAGCTTTATACACCAGATTGCCTTTTTATTATTATTATTTGATACTTTGTTTGTGTTTCTCCTCTCCATGCTCCATCATCATCCTATGAACAGCAAGGAGAAGAACCTTCCCATGGTGTTTAGCAATGACCTTTTGCACTGTCAGCCTTTTTCTGCATGCTCGATTGTGACATCAATGCATGCTCATTTCATTTTAAACTCATAAGGATACATGAGGCACAACTTTCAAGTAATCGCCGTATGGTAACGAACTATGGCATGAAGCTTTTTTTGTAAAACTAGATATCAGTATACATGCCAATCATAAGTAATAGGCAATTACCGTATGGATGACAAAATGCTCGTCCAAACTCTCTCTAGGAATGCACCTCTGGAATAAAAACTTAATTAGTGAAGTAGCAAGTGGCATCCAATTGCTTATGAAAATTAAATTCATTTACTATTATTGTCATGAGAACAATCAATATCAGCATGATATCCTTCAGGAAATGACCTTTAATACTTTGAAGTATTGATACAAAATGGCCATTTTCCATCATCACACAAAACATAGCATGGTTTTAAAAAGATTATCTTTCTTGTAACAATCCAAGAGCTTGACATAATGTTGATACACAATAAAGAATTGTGAAAATTTGTTATCCATTCCAAAGAATAATTGAGTATTATCTGGAGGATCAAATCTTAAACTATTCCATGAAAGAATTGATTAAAACAATTTTACAAGCATGCAAAAGCATCAACTCAACATCTTAAGAAGAAAAAGGAGAATCATGTAGCCATAGTTGCACCGGTGATCTTGTAGAAGAGGCGGAAGATAAAAATAGTTTTTGTTATATTATATATATATATATAACAAGCTTTTATAATCTGATCCAGACATTTAATGACCTACATTTATAAAACTACTGCAATGCAAATCAAGTATATAACAAGCTTTTATAATCTGATCCAGACATTTAAGGACCTACATTTATAAAACTACTGCAATGCAAATTAAGTGTTAAGTGGACAAAACAAATCAGCTAATGAAATATATTTAATGTATTTGGACCTTTATTCTTATGTCATTGATTTGTAGTTCATACATACATTAAAAGTGGACTTATTTTTACTGTTACATAATATAAAACTGGACCTATATCTGACACTATCTTGGTGCAATATGGTACTGGAAGTAACTAAACTGTATTTTCGGAAGCATTATTTTGCATATCATTCCGGTTCAAATTAGAAGCAAAAGCGAATAGAACAAGGTCAAAAACATGAAATTAAGCAGAAAGATCAGCAAATCAACGGCTGTTTACTCACAGCTCTGACTGATGAAACAACAAAATCTCTTCCAGGAGGATCTAACACATTAGATGGCAGTCTGATCGTATAGTATCCATCTTCCTTCAATAGCTTCTGCAGCAAATTAAATTTAACAGCTCCAGTGTCCATTCTATTACTCATCTAAATTCCAGTCACACATAAAAAAGAATATTTTTTCCAAAACAAAAATACCTTGAAAGCCTCCTTTTCTTCTTCTGTCAGCGCGTTTCTCGAGAACCTAAGCTTTGTCAGAGTCTATAATCATGTCCAACATAAATGAGAGATGAAAAAATTTGAACGGTAAAAGACTAACATTCTTATAATCGCGAGTGATGAATAAAAGTTACGTTTTTTCCCCAACATTAACAAGAAGATTGATCAGTTAAAGAACAAGTAAATTGAAAAACAATAACGGTAGATCAAATCAAAGGGAAAGTGGAAACTGATCTACACCTGCCCTCCATGGCTCCAAGACTTGAGGCGAGCAGTAAAAATTCCAGCAGGCGAGAACCCAGAGGTTCCCAACTGATGCTCCAGAGAGAACTGGACCGACTTGGAATCGGATGATCCGAAGGGAAGATCAAGTTCAGGTTTGCGGCGGAGCGGCGGTTGGGTAGGGATGGAAGGTTGGGGATCGACGGTTGGTCGGCCACCCTCGAGCCCAAATTCCTCATCATCCTGCACCAACTTATCTGACTGGAACCCAACGGCAACCGAGACGGAGAGGAAGGCTAAGAAGAGACCCAAGGGCAGCCGGCGGTAGCTCTTCGCCATCTCTGCGCCCTGCGTCGCCTGGACAATGTCAAAATTCTGTTCGACTTTCTACCAAAAGAATGTTGCCCGTCCAGCTTAACCCGGCCCATTTGTGTGTTCTAGTTGGATTAGCTTGGACCAACAGGATGAGGCGTATGATTTTTTTCTTTAAACGCATATGAAATAGAAAAGTATAATTTATTTGACGAAGTACTTTGGTCAATAATTCAACTATGCCAGTGAAGTTGTAAAAAAAATTAAATGCTTTTTTATATTTGTTCAATACATATAAATTCTTGCCTCGTCAAAAAGAAACTATGCCTAGCACACAAGATCTTCATAAATGCATCATTTCTTAATATTCATTATAATTGATCTCTCTTACAATAATTTAAAATAAATTGACTTGATTAATATTCACAAAATTTTATGGATAAATTCTTATTAACATGATAAATAAATAAATAAAACTCAAAATGAATAGATAAAACTTTTATTATCAAACTTAATAATCAATTAAATAAATTTTAAAATGCAAAAATTTCAAATAATCAAATAAGTTTAAATTCAAAACTCATAATATTTAAACAACTGAAGTTCAAGTTCATTAAAAAAAAATTAAAGTCAAATTTAAACAACCATTTTAATGATTCATTTCATTTTAAACTTGACTCGATTATTTTATCAAATAAACTTAATACCATAAAGTTTAATTTAATGCAAATTTATAAAAATTATACAACTTACAAATAAACTTAAACAATCGATTATGTCATATTTATCAAATAAACTTAAGTAATCGACCACATTAAATTTTTTTATCTAGGTTTTAGCGGATCAAAGATTATTCAAGTCATTTGAAATTAACTAGAAGCTCATTATTCATATAGCAAATAGACCTAGAAATACTTTCCTTTCTCTCATCAAACTAAAGAGTTTAAGTTGTATTAAAGCTCTCGTCAAACTACTAGTTTAAGTTTATATAGACTTTAACATTTATAAAATTTCAGGGTTTTACATTCAAATATTTTAACTAATTTCACACAAGAAGCTTCGAATAGGAAGAAGAAAAAAAATAGCAATTATTTGGTGCTTTACTTTGGCAAACCTGGCAAACCTGATACGGATAATGAAAACAGCAAAACTGATTTGCGCAAATTGCCAACATGGAAGACTCATCAGATTGAATCGAAGTCCAGGAGTACAAAACTGGGAGTCATACCTAGCGACCACCAATTACCAACGCCTCAACAAGATAAGCGTAACCATGCACGTCGCATACACGAGAAAAAGACATGAAGCAAAGAAACAAAGAAGAGAACAAAACCCAATCGAAATACAAATATTACATCCACTATTCACATGGCGTATTGGTATTGCTTCGTCGGGTGGTGGTGTACCATTCCCGGAGTTCCCAGCGTAGACCTCTCCTACATTGTTTTCTTACCCCCGAGACCAACAGTTCCAGAAAGCATCACTCCAACGCACAAGTTAAATCATTCCCTCCAAAATGAGTTGCGATACATGCCTGCCGACTCACCTGACCTGAGTGCTTTCCAGACATCCAGATCAACCTTGATCTAGATTTGGAAGACCGTGATCATACCACTAAGCTGGCAACGATGTACCCAATGGTGACTAAGGTTCTTGCAATTTCGTAGCTACCTAAATATGGCGACAAAACAATATCAATGAAAGCAATGATACAGAAAGCGAAGCCAATGTAGAACAGGAAACCAAAGGGAATAAGAGATGGGCTTAAACACAAAATTGGCTTTTGGTAGAAAGTTAAAAAACTATAAAGAATGCAAAATGATTTATCATAACTATAGTCGACAGCAAACATCTTACAGCCAAAAATAGTCCATAAAAACAAGCCAATAATGCAATTGATTGTCAGAACTACTTGGATGAAGAAAAAAAAATGTCAACTAAAAAAGCATCGAATATCAACAGTTTTGACTTACCTGAGCTTACAGAAGTCTGCGGTACCGGCAATGCAGGCAATGACATCTCTGCATATATTAAGAGAAAAATTAGAAACATAAACTTCAGACTACATCAATTTCCCACCAAATTGAATAGGAAATAACAAATCACAAGAAACAAGGCATGCCACTCAAAGCAGGTACCCTTTTTAGCATGTATAATGGAGATTCAAACTTTAAAATGCATTTTTGTTTTGTTTTTAGTTTATTTTTTATTTCTGAAATCTTTTGCTGGTTAAAGAAGTCATTTGCTATCTAAACAAGGCATGCCACTCTATAAGCACTTAAACCTAATTGAATGGATATCTAAACGAGTCATTTGCTATCCACAAAGGAAAATCATTCCATTTGTTTCATGCATCTAAAAAGTCAAAGTTCTAATAAACTGTGGAGAATTTCTCTACTGTCCTATTCTTTAATGTTTTCATATCTGTATTTTTATATTACTCAAAATTGAAAGTAGCTAAAGCAGTCATCCGCACTAATGTAATGGCAATATAGATAACACTGGTTGCATTCAAAGGGTAAAAGATTAAAATCAAACCCACACAAACAAATTGAATATCTACCTCACTGTAAAATTCAGCTTGCCGCCCAGTTCAGTTTATCTAATCTTTCTTATTTATATGAATTATATTAGTAGATTGATTTACTATATATGATTGGAAGAGGCTGTATGCAATTTTATTCCTTATGATTTATCAAAAACGAAGTTATTTTAGTTCAGTTCCAACAAGCCAATGCAAAGAAGAATTTCAATTTTCAAACTTGAGATAAGTACACTTGTACAACCATACAATTAATTCATTTTATTTATCAATATCATCCTTGAACATCACATTAGTTTTAAACACTTTACTTTCATGCATATACCATAAAAATTAAAAAATAATAATAATTTTATTTCTTGTATTTAAGCCTGCCAATGTCAATCCCGATCCCAAGTCCAAACGAAAAATAATGAGGGTTGCGTTAGATTGCTAGCCGGCATTGAATTCAGACAAATTATAATAAATAGATCCATTAAGTTATTATGCAAATACTAGGTTGTTTTCTAAAAAGAACGCATTGCAAGATCCGACTATAACATCTCAGCAAAGAGTATTACATCTCTATCAGAACTTGAGTGTAATATTAAATATACAAGAGTTCTCATACCATTGGTTGGATAAAAATAAATATCATAGGTAAACTGATTGTTTAAAATTTGAAATATGAAATATAGGAATACTTATTGGTAAAGTAATGAAAGTAACAGATATAATGATTAGAAGAAAAATCAATATTTTACGTTTACAAAAGACAAAATGGATAGGAGAGAAAGGCAAAAATAATAGAGAACTCAAGTTTTAAGTTATGGTATACATGAAAAAATAAATCAAGAAATAGAATAGGTATTGTGGTAGATAGTTTATTAAAGAATGCAGCAATAGGAGAAATTAGAAAAGGGATAGGAATATACCTCTCATTATAGTGGTGGCGAAAAAAACTATTAATATAATTAGTATATATGAGGATTAGATAAACACACTAAAGTTAGATTTTGAGAAGACCTAGATGAGATTTTACAAAAAAAATTACGCCAAATGAAATGATTAATGATTGAAGGGGAGCTTTGGCGCAACGGTAAAATTGCTGCTTTGTAACCCAGTAGTCACTGGTTCAAATCCTAGAAATAGCCTCTTGCAAAAAAAGCAGAGTAAGGCTGCGTACAATGGATCCTTTCCCGGAACCCCGCATAGCGGGAGCTTCGTGCACTGGGCTGCCCATTTTTTATAAAGTATTAAACGAATGAATCATACTATACAAGTTTGAGAAACAATAATAGAAAAGACTAAGGAATGAGACCGTCGTGATCGAAAATTAATTTCGATTCATGCCTGGAAGGTCTATAATAAAAGATATACATCTTTTCATACAACTAATTAAAATGTATCTGGAATATAAGCAAGACTTACATATTATATTTGTCGATCTAGAAAAAATTTATGATAAAGTCCCAAGAAAAATTATATGAAGAATTAAAAAAAATATGTTAGCATAGTGTACATTGAAATAATTAAAGATATGTATGAGAATGCAATTACAAAAGTAAATACTCTAAGCGGATTAACCGAAACATTTCCTATAAAAAAAATAAAGTTACATCGAGGATCAACTTTAAATCTCTATCTTTTTATATTATCATAGATGAACTCACTGAATGCATCCAAGACACTTTAGTATAGTGCATGTTATTTGTAGGTGATTGGTTTGATAGATGAGACACATGAAAGAATAAATATTAAACTCGAATCTTAGTAGGAAATGTTGAAAGTAGAAGGATTTAGACTTAGTAGAGTAAAGACAAGATATATGAAATTTAAATCTAGTAATATTAGACATAATAGAATGGAAGGCTTGGCACAACAATAAAGTTGCTATCATATAACCTAGAGGTCAAGAGTTCGAGTCATAAAAATAACCTCTTGCAAAGCAAAATCAGACTGCATACAATAGACCCTTCCCTGAGACCCTGCATTAGTAAAGGTTTCATGCACCGGACTATTATTTTTTAATATTAGACATAATGAGATAATTGTAAGATCAAAAATGACGAGTTGTCTGTAACTGAGAGTTTTAAATATTTAAAATCATTTTTACAAAAGGATCAAGGAATTGAGAGAGATATCTTATATAGAATATAAGCAAAATGATTGAAATGAAGAAGAGCGTCATGTGTTCTTTATGATCATAAAGTACCTTTGAAACTTAAAAGAAAGTTCTACAAAATGATGGTTAAACTTACTATATTATCCGGAGTTAAATGTTAGACTATAACTTGAGAACATGAATAGAAAATAAGAGTCGCAAAGATGAGAATGTTAAGGTAGATGTGCAAATATACAAGGATAGATAAGATAAGAAATGAGAATATTAAAAAGAAAGTTGAGATTACACCTATGGAGGAAAAACTTCAAGAGACACATTTAAAATAGTACGGACATATACTTAGACGATCAATAAATGTTCCAATTAGATGATGTGAAAGTACAACAAGTATGCAAATCAAACGAGGAAGAGGAAGCTCAAAGAAGATTTAATTATCAACGATAAAATAAAATTTAAATATAGATGATAATATAGTAGGGGATAGAGTCCAATAACATAGAAGGATCCATATAGTCGATCTCACCTATTGTTATAAGACTTAGTTTTTGTTGTTGTTGACTAAAGGACACAACTCATGTAGCCACAATCCTAATTGTATGGATGTTTTCCAACGACATTTGCTCTCTCTAAAAGGAAAGACATTTCCATGGTTTTAAATATTAAAAAAAATAAAGTTTTAGCCAAGAAGAATAAGGGAATTTTTCTCTAGTATCCACCCCTATTCTTCTTCTCCAATATTTCCAAATCTAGTATTCCTATTTTACTCAATATTGAAGGGAGAAATGACAAGCCTCTACACTAGCATACTGCAATGCAGATAACACTAAGGGTGCATTTGGTTCAAGGTTTTTATTCATAACCTTGGTTATCTGCATATGGTTATATTATTTCACCTGATTCAAAGTAATCGACGATTCCCAAGTAATGAAAGATGACTGTCATGTCAGCAAAAGGAGCATGTAACTCGGAATCGGATTACCATAATATTTTTATCGATTCTAAGGTTAACAAAGGATAATGCAATCAATTACCCAGAATTTTCAAAAGTTCTTTGAATGAATAAACACCCAATTAATATTATCCAAGGTAATGCAAAAAATATTAAACTAAGTTATAAATTAAAATCTCCAAACAAACAAATTTTTATCGCATTACTTAAGATTGAACCATTCAACATAAGTTATGTTTTATTCCCTATAACCTTGGTTACGTGATTACTTGGTAATCACCTAACTAAAGTTATGCACGATAACTTAAACCAAACACACCCTAAATGTATCCTTGGCATAAATGACTAAAATCAACATGAAAGGATTGATTCTTTACCTTAAGACTATGAACTTCAGCTCATCGTCAGATTCATTTTCTTTAATATTCCTTATTTATATGCATTAGACATGCAAAGTGATTTTCTAAACAGCGTACAAACATATTCTTCATAACGTAACAAACCTAAAGTTATTTTGATGCAGTTCTAACACAATTATATGCTATTCTATATAATGACCCCTTGGATGCCAAAAAAGACCATAAATTGATTAGCATGGTCAACATGGTATACAATAATTGTAATGGTAAACTTATAATGTTACAAAAATTTGCAACATCCAAGAATCTATCTCTGGCCATGCTTGGGAACAGATCTAGAAGAAACTCAGTCACCAGGAGTTCAATAAGTTATAATTTAGGTTTGGTTGGGTTATGTGAAGCTCAACTCACCCAAGTTGCTTCGGGTTGGGTTGAGTTGGGGTCATTTAAGTTTAGCGCATCAGAACTGGATCCAATTCAGCTGATGTAGGCAAGGCAGGAATGTGAGGCGTTTCAGTTTATTTGAAGTGCAAATGATTCAATCAAGGATGAGTTAGAAGAGATGTTCAGATGTAGGCAACGAAAGGCTTGGGTAACAGAAAGACTAGGGATGGAGTTTAGTTTTTGATCAGTTGGCTGGATTGGCAATTGTGGGTGTTTTGGAGGTTGGTGGGTCAAAGTGGAGAAAAGTTTGGAAAGATGGACAAGGAGAATTCAACAATGTCTAAGTTGGAGAAAATTTGATTGCCTGGCATGCAATTCCAGATACAACAACTGGCTTAAATCCTCCTTTTATAGCTCCATGGGACGAGAGCCCATGATGATGTCTTGCCATGTGTTGTATAATGATCAGAAAATCAAGTTGTTCCCTGTTGCAGTACTTCCTCTCTACTTGGCTGCGTGTTTGCTCTGAATTAGTCTGGCAACATTCCCTCGAATCATGCTCTATTCACACTAATGGGAATCATGCTTTATTCACATTGATGGAACTCTCCATACATGCGATGAATTACTAAGTGATCATTTTACCCACACTAGTACATAACTTTCTTGCATAGATATATACCATTCAATCTACTGCCAAGACCTTGATTGGAAAAGCAACCTACACCAATAAGCCCAGAGATCTCTATGCT
This sequence comes from Alpinia galanga, assembly GCA_037177395.1. Taxonomy (NCBI): domain Eukaryota; kingdom Viridiplantae; phylum Streptophyta; class Magnoliopsida; order Zingiberales; family Zingiberaceae; genus Alpinia; species Alpinia galanga. The sequence goes on along the minus strand of JBAMHZ010441917.1, from coordinate 5,223 downwards.
ACAAAGTAATAAAATAAAACATGCACTTTGCTTACCAGGTGCACAAAGGGATAAGGATGAAAGAGATGATGAGGAAGGCCATGGAGCAGCTATATTGTCACTTAAATCACATGTAAAACTGAAGCCTGTAACATTGTCAAACACAATATCTGCCGGATAGCTGCGCAGCAAACATCCTGCATCCACAAAGTTCTAGAAATCAGATAACAGAATTACAGTTTGCCAAATAGGATATGCTACAAAATTCAAACTTTGAAAAGTCGAGGACATAAAAGAAGACCTTGTTGACTGTATGCTGGAGCCATCCAATTGAATTATGCAACAGGATACAGAGATCACAGTTAGACATGAAATCACATTAAAAAAACATATAATGAAATAAAATGGTGCGTGGCAAGTAGACATACACTGAAGGCTAAAGTCTTTCAGATCAATTTTGCAAAGCTCATAGATATTTGCTGTAACCCCACCTTTCTGCAACATTGATCCAAACAATGTAGCACAATGGATGGCTTGCCTATTTGTTATGAGCATCTGCTTCTGAATTGATCCGATATATGTGTTCAAGGAACTGCAACATGAAAGAGTGGGAGCCGAACCATGACAAGCATTGATTATTGCTGAAGGCTCTTCAAATTCCAATGGACAAACTAGGGATGAGTGGATAAAGTATCACTTGTCAGTAGTCAGTTGAAAGATCAATAGATCATACATCATGCAAACATATAGGTTTCAATAAGAATGCACTCTAGAATCAGTTTGATATTCAAATTTTAGATTGTCAAATGTGGCCAACCAAAATTATACAGAATTGCAAAGGCCTCAAGATTACAGTTTTAATAGTCACCAGTGCTCTGACATGCCTTATCCTGATAACTTGGTGATATGAGATGACATGGCAAGAACTGTGGCATGATGCACATGTTGGTCAAAACAATCGAATGTGTGTTTGGACACACCACTGAAGTGAAGCTATGTTCAAATCACAAGTGAAGTAGCCAAAGCTCAGACAGCATGAAAATTCTAAATCATCGTGAAAATCTCCACATTCATATGAAAGGTTATTAGGGTTCTAAAACAAAAGCAGATGACAGATTCTGAGTATTTGGGTCAATAATAGCATGATTAGCATCCAAAACTATAGCAACATGAAGCTCCATGTCCTGGCCATATTTTTTTTTTATGTTCACTAGTTTTAGGGCAAAATACAAACTTTAAAGAAGCTGCTGAGATGCTCAAGCCCAAGAAATGATTATCATAAGAAAAAGCCAGACATCGAATAGAGTTAACAACATCATCATTAAGTTCTCAGTGCCACGCAAGTGAACACCCATCTTAATTGAACCTGAAATTGAAAAACTACAGGAATGTTCTGAAATCAGGAAAATCCAGTAAAGGTGCCAAAATGGACATGAGCACGTCATTATTAAGCCGTCAGAGCCTTGATTCATCATCATTATAAAGCAATATTTGTCCCAACTATTTGGGTCAGCTACATGAATTCTATATCTCCATTGTGCTCTAGGCAAAGAAATATTACAATATTCAATTAAGTAAACTTAGATTTTATTCCATTGATTAATGTATTCTTTGGTCAATCCTTACCCTTTACACCTTTAGCTTTAATAGATTCAACTATTTTGGATATATTGGTTTGTATGTCAATACCACTAAAAACATTGGTCTAAAGCATAAAGGCTCAAATTGGGAGTCACAAGGATTAATCATAAGCAAGTTCTCAGCATATCAGGGTATCATACCAAGAAAGTTCTACTGGGCCATGAGGACGTTAAGGATTTAATTTTTGCTCCTCTCTACTTATCTCACCATTGGCATCAGGATTCATAAAGCATTGCAGTGAACTGCATTAACCCTCCACCAATTGTTGTTGGTAAATGTCAAACACATTTCTATCCTGGATTGACAAGGCCTAATGGCTAATGGATGACTTGGGAAAGTATACTACAATTATCTATGATCAAGTCTTGAATGGAATTCCATCTAGCATAATTAATAGTACAACAATATTGATGTGGCTTGCAGATACAATATCTGTCAGTATGCTTATGGAAAGTAATGTGTACTGCAGCTACAAAACTCACTACTATATATTCCAGTCGCATGTTGATGAAAGTAAATATAGGTCAAAAGAAAGATTATTGAACATCAGAAAGAAGTTGTATAACTTGTCAGAATAAATGGGAAAACAAACCTTTATTAACTTTGCAGCCAGATAAATAAATGGGAAAACAAACCTTTATTAACTTTGCAGCCAGATAAAATACGAAATGCAATGTTGGCAGCCTCTGTTGAGAGCTTTCGAGATAGCCAAGCATATACCACTCCTTTACAGTCATTGATCACATTAAAGCCACTAGCAATCCCAGGTATTCTAGAACTATCAAGCATGCTGGCTCCTCTTTGTGAAGTCTGAAGTGCAGCTTCCATGATTGCAGGCTGGCATACTGGCCTACAACATTCTTTAAGAGGATCGACTGTACTACACGAGTCAAGTAATTTGCTTGCATTTACTATTTTCTCAAAAGTTGCAAGATCCTTAACAGGACATGAACCACCAGTCAGATTTGAGGACTTGACCGAGCAAAGAGTGGGAATAGTGTTATTTGCCCCTCGGCTGGCTAATATACTAATCAGATCCGTGAAACAGTAATTAGCTGCAGCTTGCTGGAAGACGAGCATGTTGGAATCATTACTATAAGAACCTTGAAAAATATGCATCAAACTATTAACCTGGGGACAACAAATAACATTCCCCACTAGTGCAGCTAAAGGTGCAGAGCAGTCTGATGCTGTCTTGTCTATTACATCCAACACTGAAGAAAAATTGACAGGACATTTCCCAGTCAAATTTGGTTCATAAGTGCTTGGAAAGGATGGGTACATAGGTGATAATGGCTCAACAGGATAAGAATTATGTGGAACAACAGCAGGAGAGATCTCTATGGGACCAAAGAGTCCCATGGGTGGATCGGACAACACAAGCTTGTCAGGGACTCGAGGCTTTGGCTTAAATTCTGTCTTCTGTGACACCACATCTTGGAAACAGCAAGTCCAAATGGCAAGTATAAGAAACTGGAGAATTGCTTTGCCTGCAGCAGGGTTTTTCTTAATATAATTGAACCAATTAGAAAATGGAATAAGGGGAACAATAGAATCTAATCCTGTAGTGGTTTTGTAAGAATTCCATAAAATCATACCTTATTACATAAAGAATTCTTCAAAAATACAGAGATGATTGAAGCATACAAGGAAGTATGTACTACATTGAGTCTAGCATTTATTTTGCTATTTTCGTGTGTGTTGGGCATGCACTTAAACAAATGGATGTATAAACATGCAAGTAAATGTGCTGAGCATAGTTTTAGAATAAAAATACTGAGTAAAGTTAGACAAAGACAAGATGTTGCTTTGTCTGATTATAACATTCAGAAATTACTAGTACAGCTTCGTTTCTACAGTAATATAAATTCATATCGATATTAGGTGTACATGAGTCCATAAATTCATAGCACTCAAGATTTCCCCAAAATATGTAACAAGAAAATATATTTTCCATGCAATTAAGAATTTATTTTTTGTACTTTTGTAAGAATATTAACTCAAGGGAATCATCTAATTAGAAATCTTTTATCATATGTCAAAATTGAACAGGAAATTACAAAGATAGAAAAATTTGAGATCAGAGTATAATCAGTAGCAGCTACAAGTAGCCCGATGATGGAGATGAAGATTATGAATGCTACTAGTGTGTTTGCATAATACTACAGTAAAGCCCATTAATTTATGCAGAGACAGCAGTTCATTCACCACACAAGTAGTATCCCCGAGTACAAACATTGAAACAATATCAAAAGGCATGCATTACAAAGACACACTGAGTATCCTAAGAATTCTCCAACAGTTTATAGTTACATAAATATCATGCAATTAACATGCTCAGTAAGCTTAAGTTTTTTTTTTTTTAACCAACTAAAAGAACTATAAGGATTCCACACAGTATGAACAACAAACAACAAAACATTGTAAAGAAAAAGATATACAAACATCAAAAGAATTCCAATTGATTGTTGCAGCATCTAATCTTGGTAACTATAAAAGCAAGCATTGTTGGAAAATGCATAGGTTTTAAGTTTTCCTTTGATAAGAAGAATTACCAATAAGATACTCCATATAAAATTTAGTGGAGGTAGACTCCTTCAGCCACAAGTTGCCAGTAATCAATTCATTTCCAGCTAGTTGAACATACAATGTGAGAATATGAGAAGAACCTGAATATACAAGAGAAAAAAAGAACTTGAAATCTTGGCAAGAATGGAAGAACAAAAATAAGGAAAATATAATAAAAGAACCAGCAAAGATTTAAAACTATTAGCAAGACAAAATACAAAAAAAGCAATACAGATTACACAATATAAGCATTTCTAGATGACATCTGAAACTTGGTTGCAATTTTTAGACATTAGCAATGATAAGTAACAAGGCCAAAAACTTAGGTGTTTCTTAATCACAGAAACTGATACTCTCTAAGAGCAAAATGCATCAGACGACCATTCATGATTTTAGAAGAAGCCAACTGAAGCAATAATCAGGGATTTTATTCGATTTGGTCAACCTATTTTGATTAGAATAACATCATTTCCATTATTTTTTTTTTGTTGATTCTACATATGCTCACATAATGTGGTCCACAACCACAAAGCCATAGGCACTACATATGCAAGTGCTTGGAACAATCGTAAGAATGCTGATACAAGTTATCATGAAAATCTGCTAAAGCATATTTATATTTGAATGAGAGGAAGGGACATTAATATAAAGACAACTTGGAGTAAACCATTTCATGCACATTGGAAAAGGTAACTTCAAAACTAAGTATTGGATTTCTACCAAAGAGTTATATAATATATATTCTTTTTCTACCACACTGTCTAGTATTGTATGGTTATCAAGTATTATATAGTATTTACTGTCACATTCATTATTTTTATAAAGAGTTACATTGTATATGTGTATAGAACTTTTCCTATAAAATAAAAATAACTACAAATCTATAGCATGGAAATGTGTAAGAAGTAATGTACATTAGCATAAGTCAAATGTGAATTTAAGGTTGAAAATTTATTTGCACTTGATAGAGCTTCCATGTTTTTTTTGTGTTTATAAACTTCCTTTTTCATATTCATCATTAATGATTAAGATATC
>JBAMHZ010441877.1:0-10080 GCA_037177395.1 Alpinia galanga | reverse complement strand
TCCTATATATCATCCAATCTAGTTTCTAGATTTGCTCGTTGATGTGGCTGGAATCTAAGTAGTCCTCAAAATAGATTGTTTTGTTTTAGGTGTCATAACTATACATTATAATAAACACACAATATGTTATAATTTGAAAATAAAATGGATATATAATGTTAACCGATGGAACTAAAATTCATATACCAATTAGGGGAGAAAATAATAGCTAAATTTAAAAAATAATAATTCAAAAAATTATGAATGAAGCACCAAAAATGAATAAGAGAAGTTCGGAGAGGATCACATTTTTAAGTTTTCTACCTTTTAAAAAATGTACTTTAAAATTCATTCATGAGTCATTCTAAGGCTTATGCGCAAACAATACAAACACCCTTAGTATGATAATACGTGCATAGTGTTTACGCCTAATTCTATCCTTACGAGGGTAGATGTGGAGATTCAGATGTAATAGATGCATATAAAGAGGTCTAAAAGCCTCCAGGTTAACTTTATTAGTAAGTGCATGGGAATTTATCTTTAATTTATGGGGGTCAATTTATGAGAAATTCATTACTTTAGACTATCGAGGATCACTTTTTATGTATTTTCTAATTTGATTTCTAATTTATTCTACTCCTTAATAGGGATAATTGAAAGAGACCGCTAAGATAAAAGATGGCTAAACCTAGGCTTTATGCTTGTGACGGGGTGGCACTTTTGCTGTTGCAAGGACCAACTCTTGCACTTTAGAGATCTCTCTTTTTGGAGTCTAATATTTGGATTGGATGTCATGTTTGTTTTCTTTTGCAGTTTAACTATCCTTCCTTCCTTGCTTGAGGCAGAGACAACGTATCAGTGGTACTGAAGGCTGTCATGAATTTAAGATTGGATATATGGAAGTTCATTAAAGGACGAACCAGGAATCCTGAAGACACTTCTCGATCTTACTTTTAAGGACACTGATAGATTTTTTGCAACATTGTAAATCCAAGGTCCGTTTATTTTGCAAAAACATTTTTGTTAAAAATATTTTTTGTTCTAGAGTTTCAACATTTAGCTTCGTGAAAAATTGCTTGCCGAGATGACTATGCAAACTGATTTATATATCAGATTTGACGAAAGAGAAAAAAAAATTTGAAAAGAATGTATGCGTAACTTTTATATTAGCATAATAATTTTTTAACCTAATATGATTGATTTAGAACATTTAGAATTTAAAGTTTAGTTGTACATAAATTTATGATTTCGACCATGTAATTAGCTTGCGGGGATTGTTGAAAAATGTTCAAGAATATAGAAAAATCAAAAGCAATTTTAAAATCAAAATAAGCTGAAGCATGATTTCGACCAATAACTCAGTATCAGCAACCTAAGAAAACTAGGAGCTTTCTTTAAAATATTTATTTGGCTATGAAAAATGAAAATCAATTCAGCAACTCTCAAAGGTGGAAATTAATTTAACACGCAGTATGATCATACAAAAAGATCAGAACTGGAAGTAGCTGAATAGGAATAAACAAGTAAATCGAAGAGTACAGAATTCGGTACATAATTTGATAATAAAGATGCAACAGAGCACCTGTTTATGTTGTCATAATTTGGTAACACCTTTGAAATGATCCACAAGTTCACAACCATCCACCATAAGACCATTTCGTCAGCATCATGGTTGTCACTTGAAGGATTGCACAAGTATTTCAAGATTTCTTCATGGATATAAATCTTCAGGGACAAACAGATACTGGCCACCTTTCATGCATTATTGAAAGCATCACTAGCATTAGTAGATAAATGGCGTTCTTACGCAATTTGTAAGTTTCCATCCTAAAATGGAGCTGCACATAATGCATACAGGGAACTTGCTTCGATGCAATTGCACCCAGCAGGCTTAGCAGGCATTTGAGGCATTGGAGAAGCTGAGAAGCCAACATCAAGATTCCCTGCGGTTGAACTTGGGGAGACCGGTAGAGGTTTCTTGAGTAAATTTCCTTCAGGAATCCTTTCGACCAAAGGAAATCCAAAAAGCCTACAACCATTGTGGCTGACATCCTGTTCCTTTTCTTTGTGCAACTTACCATCGATGACAGGATCATGGATTTTGACCAACTTGCACTGCGGATTGGCAAAATGATAACCCAGTGTAGGAGGCCAGAATCCAAAGGTTCCTTCTTTTCTACGCAAAGCTTCTGTGCCATTTGACAGATTGCCACCATGCCTGTCTTGGCTAGGAATAGACCGATGCAGCAAAGACTTTGAACTTGCCTCTTGAAACATTAGGACTGAAGACGGAGAGGATGCCTGGATTAATGGCAAAGATGGTTGCACTATTGTACCATACCCCACGGACGAATGTAAATTTTTCCCAGCTTGAGATGTTTGAACACTATCGAGCAATCCATACACACCACTCCTAGCATGAGCATCTGAGTGGGCTCCAAGAAATGGTGGGATTTTCGACAAAACTTCTTGACCTTGCAAGACCCCTAGGAACCCAGTCGGTTCCTTTAAGCCTGTGCAGTCGAAGGAAAAATCAGAACCTCCATTTGGGATTCTGATCCTACCTTCAGAAACAGATTCACTTGCTATGCATCTGTTTGCATCACATGACTGGCCCATACCTTCAGAATGTTTAATATTTCCGATATGAGCATCTAACCCAAAATTATTGGGAGTTTTGAGTCTCATCAATTCTTGACCTTGCAAGACCTTGTGGAACCTTGCAGATTCCCTCAAGTCCAGACACCCATTTCCATCTACAGGAAATTGGAGATGAAAGTTAGAAATAACATAATAAAAGTTTTCTTGTCCTTAAAAACATATCTTCTTCAGAACAACAAGCACCTACTCAGAATTGGATAATCCATATTGACAGGGGGAAGACAAAGTTTGGCCTTCTTTGAACCTGTTGCTGACAGGGTACTGGAGCCTATAATAGAACCAGTTGATTCAATTTCCCATGGAGAAATTCGATTTTGTCTATTAGTATCTACATCAACATCCCAGTTAACCTTCAAAGAGTAAGCACATTTTCAATCAGAATTATAGACAACAATTAAATGAAAAGAAGATGATCGATAAAGAGAAGGTGAACTTTCAACCATCTTTTTACAAACACAATGGATATTCACAAATGCTTACAGAAGTGCAGGATCATGCAAATCCAAATAAAGATAATAAGAATCAACAGATTGAAAAAAATGTAATATCAAAAGGTGTAAAATAATGATTCTCTCTAGGTCTAATCCAAGAAGCATTGTGTCAGTTATTAAGTTGGTTGACACCTTTCATTTTGTCAAACAAAATTCTACCTCATGGTTGCCTATAAATTTCTCACTTTCGCCTTTTTGCACTAGTGTAGACACGCGATGATACAATACATCCTGCTTTTGTTCTCACAAGCAAAGCAGGTTGCTTTATTATCTTTGCTAGCTAAAAGTCAATCCATATTGCATTTTCTACAGCAATCCTGCTCCACCTCCAATACATGGTTGCTGGAGCAAGTAAAACCGTAATCACCCTATGACTCAGGCCGAAGGAATTTCACTAGAATAGTGTACAAAATTAAGGTTTTGCCTGACCAAATCAGTATGTTGAAAAGCACACATAATTGACAAAGGTTACACTCATCTCAGTGGTCTTGACTAAAACAGAAAACAGATTCTAATGATGATCTTGTTACATTTTACAGTATTTGCCACTGTCAAGTTGATGTCAACAGTGTGTTTCAAATAGAAGCTTACAAGAATTATACATGAGGAAAGTGACAACCAAATTTTGTTGCGGGCAGGATGAATTGGGGAATTGTAGAAATCTGTTGGGGAAGTGAGCAAACTGACAACCTAGATCATGTTTTAGTAAATTCAATAATGCAATAATGGGGTTAAGCATTTGGTTAGCGGTCCATGTTAATGATATAAATATAGAATTTGATTAGTTTATTGCATAATATTATGTAGGTATTACTTCTAAAGTGACGAAGGAGCTCAACAAATAATAATTATCTGGATTGCATTTTACCTTATTGTGAAATACTAAACTTTAGCAAAAAAAAAAAAACCACCATAAATCCAAAAAGAAAAAAAAAAGAAAAAAAAACAAAGCCCATAATAACCATATATAAATGAATAAATTAAATTAAAAAAAAAAACTCAACCCTAAAATTTCAGGTTCCAGGAATTTTTGAAAAAGTCGACTGCCAGTTATGGGATTTTCTTTATACCCCAAATGAGACCTGATCGATTGGGATTTTCTTAATCCAGATCGGGCCCATGCTTAGCAATAGTTATTTCAAGATGTAGGTTTCACAAGTATTATCAAGTATAATTCTTTGGCTGGGTCTGAGCTGCAAATGTAGGTGCTGTTCTGACATATAATATCAAGAGTAGATGCCCATTTAGCACCAAGGGAAACTGAGCTCTACAAAATTAGTGATCTGTGAATTTTTATTATTGTAAGTTGTAACACTAGATAAAGGAGGTAGGATTTAGTTTGTTTGAACCAATAGCTGCAATATGTGACCATAGTTGACAAAAGAAATTCATTTCATTTCTAAAATCAACTAGGGAACTGTTTAGTATAAATTGAACATTGAAAATATAAATTCTTAAAATTAAAATATATTTAGTTAAAGGCTTTCTGAAGTCTTACTGGGAGACTGCACATTTCAAAAGATTAAATTACAAGGACATGGCTCATGTATGCTTATACATAACACTCCTCCCCATATGAGTAGGTGAGTTGGACACTAATCTGGTCTGGCTTAACTTGGATACCTTTTCCTGTAGGAAAAAAAATAACAATCTTGTATGATGACTCATTGAGAAGCTACTAAGAATGGCGTCCATGCTTTTTTATGACCTTGAGAAGCTCATTGACATCCTCAGCGAAGTCCATGCTTTTCTCATAGATTTCATTATCTCTCCTGTACACACTTTTAGTGGTATCATGGATAAGCTAATAACATCGATTGCCAAACTGTATCGGTAGCAGTTTTGCAATATGAAACCTTGCACAGTTGCACCCACATGTCATTGGGAACATATAAATAAGCATACTCACAGTATAATTTACAAAAATATAAATAGTTGAAATCAGAGTATGAGAGAACTTTCTAGTATCAGAAGAAACATGAAATGTGCATGAGCATACCAACAGACATCTCCACTTTGAACCAGGCCATCTTTGAGAATCAATGTCGCTGATTCCAGTTATCAGCCCTGTAGGTCTGTAGAAGAAAAGTATAAATTTTCAAAACAACTCAATTTATCATCTGACAATAGTTGGAGAGTTGTGCATCAAACCTTCTTTCTGAGGCATCATCATTTTCATAAAGCATTTTAAAGCTCACTCCTACACAAAGGGAACTATCCAAACTTTTCATGAATTTCCAATATGGAATTACAAACTCCGATGAGCTTGCCCTGTGATATATAAATTTAACTTAGAAAACCATCTAAGTGTAATGCCACAATGACTTTGGTTCACTACCATTAGCATTTGACACTTTCAATATCAAAAAGAAAAAAAGAGTGAATTTGTTGGAGACACAAAGTATGAATCAAAATGCAAATGCAATCGGCATACGCATAAATGAAGATGAGATAAAAACATTGGATGATTCTTTAGAGAAACGTCAAAAAACCACTACTAGCCATGGGATTGAGATATCCTTTGTCAATTCAGTTATATAAAATACACATTTCTACCATCAAACAGTGATTAACAATGGTAATTATCTTTAGAACATATACAAAAACTACCCTTGCCATAATACACAAATACTGGCTGAATACTAACACAAGGATATAGGGAAAGAAGACAAATAGCTAGGAAAAGAAAGGATATAGGGGAAAAAAAATAGATTTTGATTCCTTGAAGGAAAGAATGAGGGAAGGAAATTTAAATTCGGTCCCACTTAGAGAGGTGTCAACGGGTCGTATCTATGCACAAGTCCAATAGGCCCATTTTATTTCCATGTCATGTCCAGTCCAATGATATAAACAAAACAGGTCATGCCAAGCACGGCCTCTTTGTCCATTTATCCCCGCTTCAGCCCAAGCTCAACTGCTTTCATCCTTCTTACATAGAGGTGCCAATGAGTCCTGTCTCTCTATCCATGAGCCCGATGGACCAATTCTACTTCCATGTCATCTCTAGTGTGGCACAAGAAAAGACATGTCATGTCAAACACCACCTTTGTGTCCATGTACCCCCATTCGGCTCAAGCCCAAGTCTGTTCACCTTGGGCCCATGCTAGCCTGAGTCTGGGCCCATATGCCCAATTTAATTAGGAAAATAAAAAATCTTTTAACAATGAAATTTAGAAAAATCTAAAACATAATATTGTAATTTTATTATAATATTTAATATTTATAATAATTACTAATTTATTACTAAAGAATCAGATAAGACTTCAAGCTGGTTTGATCCCGTGGGTTGGGATCAATTGGTATGGGGTTGGCAATGGCATAGCCTAGGCCACTTGCATCATGCCAAGCACAGCCCAGGTTAGGTAGTTCTATTGGATCTTGTATTAAGCATCATTTGTTGTAAGAAAAAATGTTGCTTAACTTGATAAGGCTAATAATCATCCAAATTACTCAAATCAACTTAATGATAGTAGACTAATCTAAATGTTATAAAATATATCAATCAATTTGGGACTAAATTGAAATGCTACAAAAGTAACCAAGCTTCAGAGAAAAAAAAACATATTAATACTAGATCATAACTCTATTCAACAATCACAACATAAACCAACATGGAATACGTACAATGCTTCAGTGCATAAATATTGTGTTAAATTTGCACCTCATTCCAACCTATGAAATTATATGCATGTATACGTTTCTTGTGTATCACATTTTGATGTAAATAATTTTCAGCTTGTCCTGCTGTTCATGCATAAGTAAAAATTGCAGAAAATATAATTCCCACTGTCAACCAAGTTACCTTGGGTTATAATTTATATGAAAAACTTTTTTCATAGACACAGCACTAGCAACAACAGTCAACGCAGCTAAAGCAGCATCATAATTTTGTTGCTCAGGAACTGGAATACTGCCTTTGGACTGGGTTGCTCTCCTAACACCCAATCTGAGCACACCATCATCACCTCTATAAGCATTAAAAGGAAAAAAAATAGAAAGTTCAGTTCTATAAGGTAGGATCAGGTACATGTTCATAAAATTGCAATATGATGATAATGACTACCGAAGGAAGAGGACTGCATCGCCTGAAATGAGCTTCTTCCTATTGACAAATGCACTCCATCCGGTTGTAAGAAGGTGTCGACGTGGTTGGCCTAAATTTTAAATATATGAAGCGACCTTCAGCGTGTCATATAATGTCCAACTTAAAACTTAATGACTTTCTAAAAAATCTAAAATTAAATACCTTATGTGTTACTGATATTACTATTTATGCAAACATTCTTAAGATAGAAGGTGCACTGAATAGTCTAAGGGATGCTTCATGCTAGCTTTCAGAGGCATATTTTTAAAATTGCCTTTGTGGATTTTAGAGGCATTTTTATTTTTTATAGGTTTTAGAGGCAAATAAGTATGTTTTTTTTTTAATCGTAAAGTAAGATTTAGGGACAAATAAGCTGTCACTAAATATAACTTATGTGGTAGTGAATTGGCCATAATACCTCTGTAGATATGACGAAACCGCCACTCTGTTCCATGCAAATCTTTGGCAGTAAGCTCCTGCGAAGGTCGCTGCTGATTGTAGTCCTATTTTGATAGAACAAATTCAATAAGTCTAATTATCGGTGGAGGGTGGAAAAAGCAAACATCAAGAAACTAAAAATGGAATAAATTCAAGATGTCTAATTACCAGTGGAGGAAAACAGTCCTCAGCAGCTCGACGAGGGACAGAGAACCCACCATGGGTGCTGGTGTCAGAGGCTGTGAGTGTCTTGCAGAACATATGGGGCATAGATGACCTGCTCACGAATTCAGTATCCTCGTCAACCTCTTCTCCTTCATTCTCGCCTTTGTTCAGTCTTCCTTTCAATTCCTGAGACAAAATTGGCTAACCAACTTCAAAACTGAAGGCAAAACGATGATACTACACTTACAAAAACAGTGGCCAAACAGGCATGAGGAGACTAACCTCGGTTTCGGGGACAAGAGAGAGCTGAGCGTAAACTTCATCTGTACCCGCATCAGCCTGTGCAAAAGGTATAGTGTAACCAAAAAGAAGAAAAAACATCTCATCTTTAAAACCCTAGAACAGAAAAGAAAGCAGATGGCTGAAGGGCAAACATGGAGATTAACATCGACCACCCGGCAGAACACATGAGGGGGCACGTCGAAGCGGCAGGCTCCTCGTCTCCCTCCGTCGTAATCAGCGCTACTGAACCCCAGGTGCTCCAAATGTCCCTGCGGCAAGTACATAACCAAGCTCCCCCTTTTAGGCAGCCATACCCGAGGTCCCGCGCACGCGTGCCAGAGCTCTAGGCACACCGACACCGCCTGAAGCGAATCCGGCGCCACCGCAGTCGAAGCACCGAGCCCAGTTGAGTGCTCAGTCTCCTCTTCCTCCTCCTCTATAGTATTCAGATCGATGCCCATGCTGTCCAAACTCAGTGAAACAAAAAGCAAGAACCAAAAGGCCAACGCAGACTGTGCAAACGAGGGGCAGTGAAAGCGGCGATAGGTAAAAGGACTCGGGTGCGATGCGGATTAAGGAGGGAGCAGCGAGGACGTAGGAATGATGAAGAGACGCATGATGGTGGTGGAAGAAAGGCTCGTGAGAGGAGGTGGTGGTGCCTAAAGCTTGAAGATGACAAGCGTTGGAGTCGATAGACGAACAGATGCAGCAGCAGCAGAGGGAGCAGAGCAAAAGAACAGCAAGCAGCAGATAGTATAAATGCTAAAAGACCAAAAACTTTTAGCTTTTCTTTTTCTCTCTTTCTCGGGGCTCCCTAAACATACATAAGCTTTGCCAAAAGAAAACGAGTCAAAAGCGACGCCCCAACCATGCCCCCATCGTACTCCCTGTAACCTGCCCGTGCTCGACCCCCGTTACTCATTCTCTCCCCCCTATCAACTCCCTCGTCCCGCCATCTTTAATCCATCGTCTCCCGGTCTAAGACTGATTCCTGTTGCGTTGCGTTGCGTTGCTTTGCTTCGTCGTTAATTGCTGGACGGCGCTGCCTCTGTACACAGGCTCCGTGTCAATGCCTGAATCAGATGGGAAACAGTGAGTAAGAGCGAAGAGGGCGGAGGGCTCCCATCAGGTCTTCACTTTCTCCTCGCTTTTATCGGTGGAACTGTGCTGATATTGCAGGCAGCTGCTGCAGAGGGGGGTTCAGGTCAGAGATTGGGATGGCGGCAGCAGCAGCAGCGCTGCCGGGGGGCGCTTTTATTCGGCTTCGCTGCCCTGTTCTGCTCCGCTGCCGCGAGAGCGACCTCTTACGCATTTACTCATTTCCTTTTTCGCATTGAAAGCTCCTCCTTTCCTCTCTCTCTTTCTCTCGCTTTTGTTTTCTTTCCACGGTACATCAGGCGACAAGACGTAAGAGCCCTTCTGCTTTCCCCCCCGGGTGCTGTGTGTATTATTATTTTGCTCGATGCCCGCCACCACCCACCCTCTCCTCTGCTTTACAGTGCACAGCAAAACTTGCAGAGTTCACTCTCTTTGGCCCCTCTCCTCTCTTTACAGAATTGTTTGGACGTGGATGAATCACGTCTCTCGCACTCACGCGCTGCTGCTGTCCTGCCGCTGCGCTGCTGCTGCTGGGCGAGAGGGACCAGTTCAAGCTCAGATGTGGATGTGCCTGTGCGAGGATAAGACTACTGCTCTAATTGGTCGGCATCTTTGGGATTTTAACACGCTGGGCCGCCCCCATGTGGCCTGCGACCTCCTCCTCGTCTACACAACCACGGAAAAGAAAAGGTTTTTGGAAGAGGGCAAGGCATAAAGCCCATCGCCAAAGTTGCTTCTAAGTGGAAAACTTTACGTCGCCGGATGTATGATTCCTCTCGCAGCGGTTAGAACCAAGCCACCGCTGCTGCGCCCTTCTGTCTGCATCTACGACGCCGCTGTCAATGAGGTTAAGAGAGCTGATCGTGCGATTACTACAAAAAA
>JBAMHZ010441858.1:0-10081 GCA_037177395.1 Alpinia galanga | reverse complement strand
GATCCCACATGATTTCTAGTCATGCCCGATAACCACTCCGGCACGACCACCAGCAACCTTATGACATACTTCACTAGATAATAATGTTTCTACCTTCCCTTATATACCCTATCTCCCCTGGTATCGATGATACTTCGATAGCTTTCTTCCCCCAACGTGATCTTCTACTATCTTATCCGCTAGCACCAGTCATCAATGCTGTGGGTTTGTTGGTGCGTTTAACATTTGGGAACAATTGAGAATAAGCATCAGTTTGTATGAACAATTTAAACAACTTATCAGCAACTCATGTAACATGGACACCCCAACCCAATACTGAGACCAGTTCATACCGTAAGCATTGGAACAAATCGCTCCAGCTAAATTCTACCGAGAGCAAGTTGGCTCCATCTTCAGTCAATAGAAAAGCAAATTCAACCAGTTGATCCACAGCAACCACACAGCAGAAAAGACATTGTTGAAGTCTTAATGTCATCTCCATACCTAGCAATTTTTTTCCCGACATACAAGTAATCTAACATAAACAAAATGGAATTAGGGGGCAGTCATCAACAGCACAAGATATTCTTGAAACTAAATACATGCCTCCAGGTTGGGCATATCAAATACAAATTGCAATGAGATTTTTTTTTTTTTTTTTTTGTGTGTGTTCTCTGATGATTCAGTCATCAAGCTTTAGGTTTGTTCATGGTCTAGCCCTTTTATGGCTGCTGCAGCCTGGGCACTTGTATTGTTTGATATGCTCAGCCTTTGCAGGTGTTATCCTGACGCACTTTCCATGGAACCACTTTTCACACAGATCGCAGCATATCCAGAACTCATCGTTCGCATAGTTGTCACCACATGCACCACACAAGGTATTCTCATGCTCCTCTTCCTCGTCCTCGTTATCTTCATCTTTGGGAGTATGCATCTTTAGTGACTTCTGTGACTCTGCGACTTTTGGCTGTCCAGAGTTTCAATGGCGTGCGATAGTCAGTCGAACACTAGCATAGACACGAGAAAATAGCAGCAATAATAGTAATAAATGTAAAAGAATAAATGGGCAGATTTGACTATGCCTTCTTTGAACTAGATTTGTTGCTCTTACTGCTGCCGTTGGAGGTCTTTTCTCTGGACTGCTTTTTGGCAGTTCCAGTTACAACTTCATATATAGTAGGGAGACTGTTGATCATATTGTGTAACCGCATCCTGCAGGGTTATTTGGGGAGACAGAAAACCATAAGAGGAATGAGTTTTTAAAGTTAACTTTTGGGTATTAAAAATTAAATTCATCTCCAGATCATGCAGCTCGATGCAGTCAAGACCATGGAACTAATTTCAGATCGAACTACTTGTGTTTATAGTGGCTAACAGTGTAGAGAATGAATCATAAAGATGGTACATTATTCACAGAAACAAAATTTATGTTCGCTGTTTGAACTTCAGTTCTAATACAAAGTAGAAAGATCAAATTAATCAGCCTTAAATACAATGAGGAAGGTCTAATCAGTCCTATACGAGCAAGGGGAGGACAAAAAGATTGTCTTATTGTCATTTCTAATTGCATGCGATGCATAAATACATTGAACTAGAATCTGCAAGTGGCTGATATATGGAAAAGCAAAGAAAAAACAAATGAACTAATCCTAGAAGAAATGAATATTTTTCTAAAGAATGACTATCAGCACAAACAACTGAATCATGCAAGTTTAGAGCTACGTGGCCTAAGAATGACAACTTCTCTTTTTTTTTGTTCATGTCTTTTAATTTTTTAAGAAAAAAAACTAATCATTTATCGATAGTTCACTTACACTGTTTGCAATCCTATGACCAAGAACATGAAGAATATACGCATAACAAAACTTAGGATGATGACAATGACAAGCCTTGTATCTCAGGTATTTGGTATGGGTTCATGAACCTTATGTCCCATCTTTGAGCTCTATGTGAAGAACAACTCATAGTGATGACTGCTTTACAATAAAATTATCAAACCCTAGTAAATTTCAACGTGAAGTTTTATACCTGTCAACAAAATTACACAAAATTTGATTTCATGTAACGTTAAGATGCATGAAAATTCCTTTATCTGGACAATGAAATGCTAAAGCAGCTTAAATCGCATTCATAGCCCTTCAAACTTCTGAGATTTTCAAAATGAAACAGATTTGGTCACCCTTCAAGACCCTTTTGATTTATAATTTTAAATTTATAAATAGCTAAAAGGTTCAAGTAACTAGGAACCATATTCTCTTTTTCTCCCCACATTGTTTCAATTTTTTTTCTGGACATTCATACAAGATAATCCACACAACTTGAAGAGAAAAAAAATGATACTTCACATAAATCTTCCATTTCACTAAACTCTTTTTCTACACATGATTGCAATGACCACCCTTCCCCATATAAATAAAGAAGATTTAATAATATTGACTGTGTTCCAATAAAAGATGTTACACGGTCAATGTGACAATTTGGGAATAACATCAATTGAAAACGCCAGAAGACTTCAAGCACTGACATCGATAATGAAAATTACATAATAAATAAAAGCTCAACTAATTATCTTATTTGTTCAAACATAAAAATGTTCAATTACAAAGAACCTTTCAGTCATCAAATGAGTTAAATCGGCCATGAGAAACCAAAAGAATCACGATGTATGTGTATAGACAAAAATGAAATTCAGTTTAACTAGTTAGACTACAAAGAAACACACACAAAATGGCTAAATCACTAACAAAAAATATTAACCAGAGGGTCAAGGCAAAAAAATTCTCGCTGGAGAACAGAGTAAGCAGGCATGCTGTCTCCATGAATATAAGCAAGGAAATTTCAATGATAAATACAGAATAAATCACATAAGTTTCTTACAACCCTTTGTTAGTCAATTATGAAAACTATTAAAATGTGTACAATGCAAATCAAACACCAAATTGCAACCACCAGAACAAAAATAATGAAATAATAAAGAGTTTTCCTTTTAATCCCAATCATATTAACTTGCATATGCATGAGGCAAACATTATAGCATAAAAAATGAAGGAAAAAATGTACTATCCAAGGGTGTTAAAAAGTGGTTCTAGATGTGCATTCAAATATTAATGACATAGAATCATATACTCAAGTTTACAATCATTTATATTAATCATATTTCACATTGCAACACATACTAAAATCACTAAACACATAACAATAAAGAATATACAATATTTCACATTGCAACTAATAAAACAAAAATCACAATAAATCATAAAACCACATTGCAAAAATTAGTGCCATCATACTCTAATATCAAAATATAAAGAAAGATAACTAGTGTCATGCACTCAAGTTTGCAATAAAGTAAATTCATAATTAATAAATAACAATCAAGTCTAGTTCTCTCAAGGAATAGGAGAAAAACTATAAAAAAATGTCCACATTAAATTTCTTCTCCTAATCACCCTCCTCCTTTTGTTCCTTAAAATTAATCTCTTCTTAAATCTTCACTTATAGTAAGACCAACAGCATAGACCTTCTCCTTGATTGAGAATGTTCATTAGCTCCCAAGTCTTTTGTAACTATATCCCATGTCTAACATAATTCAAGAACTACTTCTACATCTTCATTTATTCATTCTCTAGCACTAGTGGCATCTTGAGACTTCAAAGGATGTTTTCCCTTCTCATTATTCCATCATACATAAATCCTATTGTTGGTTTTTTATCTGCATCAACAATACTTCATGTCTTCACTAATGGCAAAAATAGAATTCACACCTAACCAAATGTGTGTGTGCATCACAATAGTGTTTGCTTGGTTGCCTTTAACACTTGTAAACCATTTGTAATACACCCACTCACCTAAATAAATCATCTTTATTAACTTTTCGCTCACATCTCTTAGAGCTCACAATGAAAGAAAATTACAATTAATTTAAGCTCATATAAAAGCCAGTCTTTTAGTCAAGTGGCACATCATGCTCAAAGTCTTATTATCATTGTAGATGAAACCAGTGAGAGCTCTTGCCTTTTCAACTATATCTTAGTCTTTTTTTTACTACCAATCTCCTCAAATATTAAATCAACAGTGTAGGTTGCATAAGGGCAACAGAATGTGTGCGAGCCATCATCTTTCATCAACATCTGAATAGCTAATTTTTTGTAGCATTATTTTGTCCATATGTGCAACGCACTCTTCCCCAACCTCCATGCATTCATCAACAATATCAAAAATATATTCTTAGATACATCAGTGAACTTCAAGAAACATGTCTAATTCATAATACTTCTGCCCTTCTAATATGTCCATGCATCGATCATAATAGTGCAATCATTTTTTTTCCAAGCATCCCTATGACCTTGAAAATCTTCTATGATATTTGCCACTTCTTTCTCAAATAAAGGTTCACCAAGCTCACAAAGAGTTGGGCCTCTATAGCCCATACCATATTAACTGATTGTCTCTGCCATAGTGTGGAACGAAAACCACCTAGCAACATAGAGGTTGACTCTCTCCCTATCTTCCTTAACTAATTTATCTTTGATACTATTTTGCTTTAATGAAACTAGTGATGCAACAAGCATTTCTAGATCACTAGCGGTGGATCGATCCATTGGTCCTTGGCCTTTTACCACTCACTTCTTGGATCTCTTCATCCCTTTTTCTCTTTCTTCTTTGAGCAACTTTGCATAGCCATTCTTGTTTTGTTGATTCCATGTATACGAGGATCATTTTCCTAGCTTTAAATGTTATCTTTTGACAATATGCAACATGATTTGCACATTGCAATTTTAAATTCATATTAGGAAGATATTCATAATTCTAAAGTCGGATCAATCAAACTAATTAGTTTATGACAATCAAAACTATTATCTTATGTCAAGGTGTTTTATACTTTAATTCACTAAATAATACATAAAATACAACAAAAAAAATAGAGTGATTTAATCAAAATTTAAAATGGGAAATAAAACAAGTGGAATAAGATATTATGGAGAGTGGAAACTAGCTACTAATCAAAAGCCAAACCAGAAGGGAAAAAAAAAAGTTAACCTGTTCCAAGAATGTAGAGGTTGGCTGGTGCTATGGAGGTTGGTCAGCTGGCAACAAGAATCAAGAGGGGTCAGGGGCAGCAATGTGGAAGCATCGTGTGTATGAAATGACCAATCGGTAACAATGCATGCAAAGGCACCACATTTAGAGTCACAGTGGCAATGACGCATGCAGTGGATAGCCAATGATGAAGGAATCTTGGCAGAATTAGGTGTTGGGTGTCGACTTGCAACAGTAATGTGCGTCATGTATGAAGTTGTCTCAGTGTCACTTATGGCTAACACGATTGTGTGCAGTCAATGACCATGAGCTATTATTAACAATATAAAGCATGCAGCCTACAACAATGTGTGTGCCCTATGACATCATGTGTAGCCTCCCAAGCGGAGAAGTCAAATTTCAACGTGTAGAATTGAAATTCTAGGCAAAACATTTACAATGGAAAGTTTTAAAAAAAAAAGGCTGCACTAGAGACTAACTACCTATAACATCATGTGTGCCCTAGGACATCACGTGTGGCCTCTCAAGGGAAGTCAAATTTCAACGTGTCGAGTCAAAATCATACACTATAAAACAAGAAAAAAATAAGTTGCTCCAGATACTTGCTACTGAGGAGAGTGGAACCTAGCTATTGATCCAAAGTCCAAAAAAACAAAAACTAACCAAATATCATAGCACGTAGAGGTTGGTTGATGTTTGGAGATTGGTCAGTTGCCATCAAGAATTGAGAGGAGTCAACAATGTATGATTTGGAGGCATTTCAATATTGACAACTGAAGGGTATCGAAGCCTGTGAAGGCATTGCATGTGGCATCACAGCGACAACGATGCATGCAGAAGGTTGTTGCAAGTGGATAGTGAAAGGGGAGTCTTAGCAGATATAAAGACATTACATGTGGACTCGCAATGACAGCGATGTGTATGGCATGTGAAGTCAATCTCAGTGCCACTTGTTGTTGCCAAGCAAAGAAGTCACATTTCAATGAGTGTGCAGATATCAAGGAGAAGAAGAGAAGTCAAGTTTCATAATAGGGTCAGGATAAGGTCATTTGTTATTACTAAACCATCCTTTCCACTAAACCAACTCGAGAACACCCCCCCCCCCCCCACCTTGCAACCATTTTTTTTATTTTCTCATAGATGCTTGATGAAAGCATTGAAAATCAAGTAAATGTGCAAATAAATGAGCTAAGCTGCTGCTCAATACAAGACCCTGTCCTCAGGTGATACATGGCAAAGGTGATGGCAATTCAGAAGAATATCAGGTTTACATATGAAGGATGATTACTTATTTAAATAACAAGAAGAAGTGAGAATGCCAACAATTTGGCTCAGATGTATGGATATTATCCGAGTTGAACTCTATGAGAATATCGTTGCTAATAGTCAAATCTTCTAAATCACCTTCAATTGTGCTAACTGGCGTCTTCTTTGCCATTTTTATACAAGTAATATTTTTCAATAGAGCAAGGATTTTAATACACGGTATGGCAGCTTTAGTGGCAATGCATTGCCAACTATGTTGCAGCATAATAAGTTGTCCCACTGTTAGTAGGAAATAGATCATTCCAACTGGAGCTTGGAGAACGGCAGCAACATAGAAAAAGAAGGAACCCTTCATATTCCCAATATTAGATCTCTTAATGCAGACTTGTTGGAACTAAATCCAACAGTGCCAAAAACTGGACTAAACTGTAAGAAATGGCTAAAATTGTCACTAGACAAGACAATAATCATTTATAAATTAAGCAATTGTGAATCTGATGCTTCCATTGGATTCACAGGTTTCCAATGAGTCTTAACTAATATGGGTTGTAGCAGTTTTAAGATCAACTCAACGGGAATTAGCAGAAGAAATATGCAAAACAATTTGATATTCTTTGACTGTATTAATTACTAAACAATTGATTGATTAACCACCACTCATCTTTAAGTCAGCCTGAAAGAGCTCTATCAACACATTTGTTTTAGCAGCCCCATCATATAAAAACAACTTAGGCTTAAACAACAATAACTACAAGAGGCTCCCATAAGTGTGGTGCAGTGGCAAAACACTTAGGGGAACAAATAAAAGGACCACACTTTGGCTTCTACGTGTACATAAGTTGTGCTCCGGATTTAACCGGTAGACAAACTAGGGTGAAGGCCGTCTAGCTTCCAAATTAGTAGACAAAACCCAAACACCTAGATTATCCCACAAAAAAAACAATAACTGCAAGAGAGTGCAAGCCTGAGCAAAAAAACATTGTCTCAAAATATGCCCCCATATCACACATGGACGATAGGAAAAAGGGTGAAACCTCTAGAGCATAGCATGGATTTAGTTTGAAAAACTATGGCCTATACTATGGTACCATATTAAAAAATATATATAGAACCGAGATATCTATTCCAAAAGACTCAACCTAAAAGCCCTTGTTTGGAGTATTTGATACATCTCCATTCACTTGGCACAACAGATACAAGTAGCCAGTAACCTCAACCATTCAAAAGGAAAATCACAAAGAAGGCTAAGTACTAATAACTAAAAAAACTTGTTTCGCAAGCTTTGAGTAACATAATTATATAGTTCTTTGACAGCTAACAAGTTAATATCAAAGGTATAAAAATTGACTAAGAAATCATAACAAATAATTGTCAGATGAAAGGAATTTTTCATTATGTAGCAATGACTCAATGGAAAATAATACCTTGACTCTTTGTTAAACCCAAAGCGTGCTCCAAAGTAGAAAGCAACAGCTAGTAACCATGCATCACTATGAA
Organism: Alpinia galanga; assembly: GCA_037177395.1. Lineage (NCBI taxonomy): Eukaryota > Viridiplantae > Streptophyta > Magnoliopsida > Zingiberales > Zingiberaceae > Alpinia > Alpinia galanga. Next base: position 2,299 of record JBAMHZ010441858.1, on the reverse strand, counting down.
CTGCAACAAGTGCAAGCCAATCACTTTCTTCCATCCCATCTCTAGCAAAATTGATGCCTAAAGCTGGTTCAGGGAGCTCTGGAGGAACTTCCTCAGCAGGCAAATTGACTTCCCAAGTCTCATTTGGAAATCCATAAAGGCATAGGTTCTCTTTTTCTGCAAATTTTCATATTGTCACCAAATATGTTCACTACTTCCCTTGAGTGGATCATAATCATGCCATTTTACAATAATTATAGAAAACCTGATGCATATTGTGCTGATCAAGTTTTTCTGCCTAAGGTAGAAAGAGATATCTTGAAAAGAAGATCGTAATTATCTCATATAAATGAAGACCCTGAATGAGGTATAGCTTAAAATCAAAAATCAATCTTTTTTAAGTTTCTTTTCTATAGAAAAAATGAATTCTCAACTAAATAAAAACAACAAAAAATACAACATTATGTGCGTACAAATAAAAGGAAGGAGCACCATGGTGAGTAATTGGCTAGGCGAAATAAAATAGAACTTGCACAGTATGGATATCGGAACCAAAAAGTTAGTCATATTTTCTCCAGCTTAAATCTTCAATCTTCTTATTTTGTTAGCAGATAACCCTAACCACAGCCTAAGATTAGGCGCTAATGAACGGTAGAAATCAACGACCAAACAAATACAGCAGCACAAAAATACACAAAATCAACGAAAATAGAAGAATAATTTAGACAATAAAACACTTCAGAAATTAAACTAGTCTCACAAAGCTGAACTGTCATCGCAACATCAAGTGCAGCAAAAATCACAAGGCTATAGAACTGAAAGCTTATAGACGAAACTGCCGTAACCTTCCCGAAGAAACCAGAAAAAGGCAAATCACCTGGGTCGCACTGTCCATAGAACTTCTCCACCTCTGCAATACCACCCAAGAAACGAAAATCAACAAACATAACGCAAAATCAAACAAAAAAGCAGGGAACTATACCAGTAGTGAGGGCCTTAATAATGCCGGCACGGCGGCCTCTGAAGTCGCGGAACACCTCCTCGTGCGAACGTGAAACGCGAGGTACCTCATCCCCGTCCATCTTCCACCGGACCGGAGAAGCGACGCCGAAGGTAACTAAAGCACCGTAGCGCAGTCGGCCAAGGATCCTCCGGGAACAACGCGAATGAAAGAGGAGCGCAGGAAGAGAGACCGAGACAAGGGAAAGGAGTTAGGGTTTTCGCCGGCGATGAGAAGCGAGCCAGCGAGGGAGAAAGCTTTGGATAAAAGGTGCCGTCCGAGCTGCTCTTTTTTTCTTCTTTTTTTCCCCCGGCTCGGTCGGTTCGGGTTTCGGATCGGGTTCGCTTCGGACCAATTGACCCGGACTGGGCGCCCCACATATGTGCAACATTTTGCGCCCTGCGAAGGCCGTCTACATGCGACGGCAAGGATGGCGAGTTAATTGCTAGGGTCGATTCGTGCTTGTGTACTGTTTACATACGAGTGGCGGAAAGGAGAGGAAAGCATTTCAAATTAAGACTTGGGAGGGAATGGGATTTTGAAATATTTCAAACTCCTTAGGTTTCTACCTATATGTGAGAGATGGAGTTTGATCTAAAAAATGGTTGATATGGTGGATGACGATGAGGAAGAGGAAGCGGATAAGAGAGAAAAGGAACATTGTTCTCATCTTCGCAATGCAATTGCGTATCAAATGATATATGATGCCTCACAAATGTTCCTTACTCACTTTTTTTTAAAGTTGTCAATTTGAGTCGGGCTCGTCGGATTGGCCTACCCCGCCAAATAATTTAAGCATATTTGATTGAAATTTATCAACTCAAGTCCGTCGCAGACCTAAACAGATCAACTCGCATGGACCACAAGTTAAGACGGGTCAACCCGCGGTGGGCTTGGGTTGGCCTGCCGGTTGAAAAAATTAAAAGTTTTTTTTCAAGTGAAACATAAATGGTGTAACATTCTAATTTCAAAACAAAGTCATTCTATATTTGAGAAAGGACATACAGTCTTTGACCACGATAGTCAATAAAAATGGATGCATAGGAAAAAACTCTAAATGCTTCATATGCTCCTCGAATCCAATTGCAAAAAGTGAGACAAAATTGATAGAGAAGAGAGACTAAGAGAGATTTTGTTATTAGAAAGTAACTAGCTAGAAATTTAAAGGAAAGACGAAAAATAAAATACGCCCAACACTACTGGAAGAGTAGAGGAAATATGAGAATGACTTCTTTACGCACTATAAAGAATCAAATAATTATAAATTAAATTTGATGAGAATAAAAAAAATTAATATATCGTAAAATTGTGGCCCGCGGG